>PVKS010044810.1:0-14135 GCA_004027875.1 Aplodontia rufa | reverse complement strand
ATTCTACTGAAATTAAAATATTTTACTAATGACATTAAATCCAATAAGACATGAAAAATAGATTTTTAAGCAAAAATGTTTAAATGAATCAGTTATATCACATTGAAAATCTTCCACAATATATCAAACAAAGTAAAAACTAGGACTTAAAAATGTTTGAAACAGGGCCGTGGATGTGGCTTAGTTGTAGACTGCTGGCCTAGAGTGATAAGGCCATGGGTTTAATTCCCAGAACCACACACACACAAAAAAGACTGAAATATGTAGACCAGAAAAATGACATCTAAATAATACTTATTTTAAATTATATATATATATACACACACACACACACATATATGTAAAAAAGATCAGATAAAAAAGATACGGAAAAAAGATCCATGGGAAATGGATATAACTTGCAATTCAGAAATGATCATACAAGAAAAATCAATAAATGGGAAGATGCTTAGTTTCACAAATATGGCAATGCAAATTAAGAGTGAGATATAATAACTCACCTATCAAACTGGTAAATATAAATCTAAAAATACAAAGTGCAGGTAAATGAATATTCTCAAAGTCTGCTAGTTGAAATGGAAATTGGTATGACATCCTTTCATAGCTATATAGCAACAGCTAATGAAGTTGCAGTCCCCCACCCCCACAACTCAGCATTCATCCTTTAGGCACATATATTCAAGGAATTCACAAACATTCAATGTGGCATCATTGGAATTTCAAAGACAAAGAAATCTTAAATGTTATCTGCAGATGGATTGGTACATATGTCATTGTATATTTATATGATGGAATAGATATATCAAGTATAATGACAACTGAAAAAAATTAGTTCTGTACTACAAGGTAAAAACAATATGACTCTGATAGTAACATAACAAAAATCTACGTAAAATTTTAAAACTCTTAAAATAATATTAACTGCTTTCATGGATATATATCTATGTTAAAATCTTTTTTTTTTAAAGAGGGACAGTGAGGGAGATAGAGAAAGAGAGAAACAACTTTATTTAGTTTTTCACATGGCCTTAGTTGCTCTAACACTTAGTTGTGTATGTGGTGCTGGGGTTTGAACCCAGGTCCTCATGCTTGCCAGGCAAGCGCCGAAACCGCTGAGCCACTGCTCCAGCCCCATTAAAATCTATGAAAAGCACAAATATGCCTCTAAAAAGGGTGGTAGAGGAAGGGGTCTGGCAAAATTTATTTCAGAGTATTGTTGAGTTTATTAAATATGATCTGAAGCAAATTTTGTAAAATCTATTAATTTTAGATGTTAGTATAAGATGGTTTATCAAATGTATATACTTTCTAGTTAGGTTAGAAGTTTTGAATAATAAATACTTTCTTCAAAAAGGAAATTAAGATTATATATTTTGATTAAACCTGTTAATTTAGAAATTATTGCTATATTATGGATACATTTATAAATACTTCTTTGAACAGAAACATACATGAGTAGTATTTGTTGATGTTATCATTTGCCCATTTTGAAAAAGTTACATTAAAATTGTACTTTTAGTTACAATGTTTGATTTTTTTAGAAAGTATTTTTTTAAGAGAGAGAGGGACAGTGAGAAAGAGATTATCAATTTTATTTAGTTTTTCATGTGTCTCTGACACTTTGCTGTGTACGTGGGGTTGGGGTTTGAACCCATGTACTTGTGCATCCTTGGCAAATGCTGTAACCCCTGAGCCACCACCACTCCAGCTCCAACTGACCATATTGCTAAGACAATACCAAAAATTTCCAATTAAATTGCATTTTGCCTAAACTCTACATATTCCTGGTAACTTTGCTCCACCATGGCCCTCTCCATCTTGCATGCATTCACAGCAAGATCCTTACCCTTCTCCAACATTCACAGGCTCTCCACATTTTCTGCCAAGCTCCTATCTCAGCATGCTGTCTTGTTTACTTTTGTCACCTTGACCAACCTATAAGAGAAGGCTGAGACTCTCTGGCTGTGTCTCATGACCAGAAATTCATACCTGTATAGTTCCATATACCCCTTAATCTGAACACATTTCCTTCCCTTCCCAATTTTATATTCTAGTCTGGACAACAGCCATGGAAACAGTCATTGCCAAATTTCTCTATAACTCCCACTGATTCTCAGCACTTCTTTCTTTAATTGAAAGCTGGCTATCACCAGAAGACGTACATTCCTCCATACTTTTTGCAAGTGATTGCTTTCCTACTTTTTCTACTTCTAGATTTACTCCTTTCTCTTCCTGGAAATCCCAAGTACACTTAAAGTTTTTGCTTCCTACTGAACTGTCCTACACCTCTCACTATAAAAGTTTGGATGCCAGTGGGAAACTCCTCTTTGTCCTTTGAAGAGTTTAGCTCTTGACTCACTGTCATTCTCAAAAAATTCTGCATGCAGCTTTTCTTTGCTAAAAATTTAATATTCTCATGTGTGATTCTTTGAGTCCTCTGTTTCTGGACTCAGTACCTCCAATTGTTCTTCAGTAATCTCTGCACCTCTCCATAAGCTTCATTCTAGATTCCCATCCTCTGACCCCAATTCCTATATAATCTGTGGTTCTACCTGACACTAACATCCATGATTCCATTAGTATTTCCTTTCCCTTAGCACCTCATGTGTCTACTTATCTCAACAGCCAGGCATTGTGACCTATGATAAAATAACTATCTTGATTGCATCCTTGAGCTTTTTATGCCTCTCGCCTTTTTTTATACTTTCTTAGTAAAACTCCAAACTCTAATTTTCCACATACTTTGCACATAGGTAACTACAGTGTTCTGGGTAAATAAAAAAATAATTAAGCCATTTCCCAGTTCATATTGATTCCTATTCAAGTGGGTCTATACTGCTGCCTATACATTTTTGGAAGGAAGAAAAATAATCTCCCAAAGATGTCCTAATCCCTAGAGCTTGTGAATATGTTAACCTTACATGGGAGAAAGGACTTTGGAGATGTGAATCAGTTAAGTATCTTAAGATTGGAAATTTATTTTGGACTATCTACGTGGCTCAATCTAGTTTCTTGGATTATCTAAGTGGATCAATCTAGTTATATAAGTCCTTAAAAGTGAAAGAGACAGACAAATGGATCTGGAAAACATGGTCTAAGGACTTGACCCACCCACCAGTGCTGGTTTTGAAGATAGAGGAAGAGGGCCAGGCACAAAGGAGTACAGGTGACCTCTAGAAAATGGAAAATACAGGACAGGGATTTTCCCCTTCAGAAAGGAAATCATTTCTGTCAGTAACTTGGTTATAGTCTGGTGAGATACATGTTGGGCTTCTGAACTACTAAATAGTAAGATAATAAATTCATCATGATTCAAGCCACTAAGTTTATAGTAAATTGTTATGACAGCAATAGGAAACTAATAAGGCATCACCTGATTTCCCACACTTCTAGACTTCTAGTCTTCTCTTCTTAAAACTTCATTTCTCCTCCTGTGTCCTCTTGCTGACAAGGACTTGCCTTCCTATTTCAGTTTGAATAAAGAAGAAACAATCACAATCACCAATCTGTCCACCTATGCACTTGAATTACCCTGTATTCGATCCCATTACAATAGATAGTACCTCTGAAGAACATCGTTCCTGCATTTGTCATCTATGCCTAAGGAAGCAATTTGTCTTATTTGTTTTAGTCAGCTTTTTCATTGCTGTTACCAAAAGACTTGACAAGAACAATTTTGGGGCTCATGATTTCAGAGGTCTTAGTCCACAGAGCCTGGGTCCATTGACCCGGGCCCAAGGTGAGGCAGAACATCATGGAGAAGGTGTGGCACAGGAAAGCAGCTCAGAATACCACTGGAAAGCAGAGAGATTACTCCTTCACCAAGGACAGAATATACACCCCAAAGACATGCCCTGAATATCCACTCCTCCAGCCACATCCTACCTGCCTACAGTCACCACCCACTTAA
The DNA here is from genome assembly GCA_004027875.1 of Aplodontia rufa. Lineage (NCBI taxonomy): Eukaryota > Metazoa > Chordata > Mammalia > Rodentia > Aplodontiidae > Aplodontia > Aplodontia rufa. The sequence goes on along the minus strand of PVKS010044810.1, from coordinate 10,225 downwards.
TCTCTATCAGAGGATTAATGCAATGCTTAGGTTAAAACTCTCCTCTTTTAATTATATTTCTAAACTTTCTTGCATTGCCTCACACATGTTCTTTTGGGGGATGCCTCATATCTAAACCATAATACTACTGGACCATTTTTTAATTAAATGGTCTAGTATCTGTCATTAATAATAATAGTAATAATGTGTGCTCATCACATATTCATCTAAAGTTCAGGGCACAGCCTCCCTTCATTCTCCTCAATGGCTCATCCTTCTCTGTCTCCTTTGTTAATTCCTTTTGATCTCTTAGTCTTCTGAATTTTGAATGCTCCCTAGAATTCCTTCTATCAGTAGTTATATTCGCTTCCTAGGATTTCATCCTGTCCCATGATTTTGTATGTCATATTTCTGTGACAACTTTTCACTTTCTTCCTCAATTCCATCACTCTCTCCTTAATTGAGATTAATGTTACCAACCTCCTTCTCAACCTTTCCTCTCAGATGTCTGATTTGCTTCTCAAGCATGATTTGTCTGTCATTAACTTTGATTTCCCACTTTCTCCAAAGCTGCCCCTCCCACATTCCTACCCATTTTACAAATTGCAATTTCATTTTTCGAATGTTCATACTAATAACTTCAAATTTCCCTTGACTCTTTTCTTTCTTTCTTATCATTTAGCAACCTCTAATTCCAGCTCTTTTTTTTAATTACTTAAATCACTTCTCACCACCCCCTTCCTGCCCTATTCATTCAACCTTTATTTAAATCCAAGTTTATTGAAATAGCCTTATAGCGAATCTTCTCCCTTCTGCCTTTATCCTTCTAATGGTCATTTGTTTCCATGACCCACAATTTAACTTTTTTTTTAAAGATAGAGGGACAGTGAGCAAGAGAGAGAAAGAGAGAATCAATTTTATTTAGTTTTTCATGTGGCTTTCGTTGCTCCAAGACTTGGTTGTGCACGTGGTGCTGGGGTTTGAATCTACACCTTGTGCATACCAGGCAGGCGCTATAACTGCTGAGCCACTGCTCCAGCACCACATTTTAACTTTTAAAACCTAAGTCTGATAATGTCATTCCTCTGCTCATAAACCTCCGGTAGCCTCTTATGTCACTCAGAGCAAAAACCCAAATCCTAAAATCACCCATTCAGTTTGAGATCATCTTCCTACTCATCTCTCTGCTATGACTCCCCTCTTCTCAGTTGGTGCATGTATGCTGTACTCCGTGCCATTTCTCATGCACCCAGTACCATCTTACCTCACAGCCCTGCATTGTTTCTCATGACTTCATTGAGCTCTTCTTCCAAATATCTTCCTGGATCAAAAACCTTCTCTTATTTCCTCAGGTTTCCTTTTTACCTACATAAAATAACCACCTTTCCCCCTACCTGCTGGCATTTCCCATTTCTCTTACCCCGATTGATGTTTTTCCATAGGACTTATCATCTTATACTCATTTATCCTTTTAATTGTTCCTATTGTTCACCCCAAGATGTAATGCTCTTTGAGAGAAGAGACATTTCCTGTTTATTTTTGTGTTCTTGGCATTTTGAAAGGTACTTGGAAAATAGTAAAATTCAATAAGAATTTATTTTTTAAAATTTTTTATTAAGGAGTTGAGTTATTGCACAATCATAAATGCATATAAAGTAACAATATGATATGCATTTGTTCTTCTTTTTTTAAGACAGAGGGACAGTGAGAGAAAAAGAGAGAATCAATTTTATTTTAGTTTTTCATGTGGCTTCCATTGCTATGACACTTCACTGTGTAAGGTGGTGCTGGGGTTCTAACCTGCATTCTCACACATGCCAGGCAAGTGCCTAACCACATAGCCACCGCTCCAGCCCCTGCATTTGTTCTTAAACCAGAATTACCACTACATCACCCACCCCAGATAATTTCTTCAATGAAAAAAAAATGAATGCTATTCCTTCTCGAAGGTGCATATTGTTTTCATAAATTACATTAATAGTTAATTTGCATTCAGGAACACCAAGAAAATACCTATTTGTGAAGTAAGAGTCATCAAAATATTGGGGTAGGTGGTGGGAAGGGCTGTTACCCAACCTTTAACATTGAAATATTTAGATCGTTTGTCTTCACAGACAACCAAACTAACAAAATTTCTTTGTGCCTTCCTCCCTGAGTATTGGAGAAAATCTCAGACATTCTCTTTCAGAAACCAGATGAGATTACCAAGAGTTTGGTGGTTATGAACCAGCTTGTGTCCCCACAAATTTCAGATATTGAAGCCTTAACACCTAATGTGATCGTATTTGAATATGGAACATTTGGTGGGTAATAAGTTTAGATGAGGTTATACTGAAATCAATTAAGAGGAGGAGAGGAGAGATCTCCTCTACCAGGTAAGAAAACATGCAAAATGTAGCAGTCTGCAGGTCATGAAAGAAGACCTCACCAGAAAATTAATTGGCTGGCACCTTGTCCTTGAACTCTCCAGTTTCTGAAGCAGAATAACTGAGTGTGTGTGTGTGTGTATGTGTGTGTGTGCGGGTGCGTGCACGCGTGTTTATGTATGTGTGAACTTAGAGATGTGCAGCAGTGAGCTGGAACTGGCTCGTCCAACTTGTGTACATTCCTTTCTTATTTTCCCTGAAGTCACGTGGGTAGTTTGAAATCAGCTATGGTGGGAATATATGCAACTTGTAATTAGCCAATTGCTATAAATCAGGGTGCCCCCGTCCTTGAATTCCACTGAACTACCTTACCAGCACAATTCTGGGTATAGAGACTATGCTAACTTTATAGGAAGAAAGCAAATTTCCATACTTTCATATTCTGGAAACTTTTTATGTGTTGCCTGATGCAGAGTAACAAGACCACTCGACATTTCTGATTGGAATCTAAAGTGACACAGCCACTGTGGAAAACAGTCTAGCACTTTAAAAGTAAGCACACACCATATGACTCAGCATTTGCATTCTTGGCCGATTTTCCCCAGAGAAATGAAGACTTCTACATTTGCACAAAAATCCATACAATTTGAGAATTTACTCTATGTCTATCATTTTCTAGGTACCAAGTGATGCTGACTGCATGAGGATAAACATGTTTTATCATCCTTTGTCCACACCATAGTTAGGGTATCTTGTATTCACTGAAATTATTTACAGTTAGGAAGGATAATTGTTCAGCATTTAAGAAATATTGTAATTGACAAATTATCTTGGCATGTCTTTATCCCATTTTAATATCAGTGGAAGATTTATTTTGCATCAAATATTGTGATAAGCACATAAATATAATACGGCAAATTTATTTATTCTGTGATGAAATGTAAACACCAGTTTCAGTTCAAGTTTTCAAGCCATTTTATTTAATGGCCATTCCATATTGCAGAAATACAAGCACACCAAATCAAATGCATACAGAATAAAATTTTATTTCAAACTTCCTTCCTTTTCTGTAATTGACAAAACTAAAGTTATGTTTCCTTCACTAGCATCAAAAATAGTTTGAATTTACTGAATCAAACTAATATGTTTAGTAAGAGCAGGCATTTAATTAGTATGTCCAAAGTATTAACAAAGTTTGAAAGTCATATCCATTAACATGAAATTAGAAATATCTACCCATTATATAAATTGTACTTTTAAAGCTATGACAACTTTTTTTTTCATTTGCTTTGTTTTGTTTGGCACTGGGCATTGAACCAAGGGGCACTTCATAACTGAACTATATCCACAGCCCTTTCTACTTTTTATTTTGAGATAGGATCTTCCTAACATGCCTAGGACCTCACTAACTTGCTGAGGCTAACGCTTCGAACTTATGACTCTCCTGCTTACACCTCTGAGTTGCTGGGATTATAAGTGTGCACCACTGTGCCTGGTCAAAACTATTGCAGTTTTTCTTGATATGTACCATTGGTTGGCATTACAATCCACTCTGCCTACAATTGGAAGTCTCTTTCCTACATTAAAAAAAAAACCTGCATTATACTGGAGACATACATGTATAGAAATAACCTGTGATCTGGAACATGTATCATTCCATCTCACCCTAACTCGTGTGTCTCTGAAAACCAGCGTATGCTGTGGTTTGTAACTATAACAAACAAATTTAAGGGCAAAATAAACAATGTATTTCCAAGTGTCAAATGTCTTACTTTGTCATCGAATGTCAATTTGAATCTAGGATAACACGAGAGTTTGTGCTAGGAAATAGATAAAACCATTTGTGGTCCATGTTTCATGGCTCTTGTTTTAAAAAATGACATATTGAAAAATGAGCAGATTTTTGTTCTCTTTCTCTCTTACTCTTGCTCTTACCAAGTATTATCACTTTATCTCTCCTACATCTTTAATTAGTTACATTGTTCTAAGCAGAGAAAAAATTTGATTTTTCGGATGACTTTTATTTATCTGTATGCATTTAAAGCATATGTATTTTAGGATAAGATAAGGATAATATCAAAGCTACTTGGTATTCAATTAATCAAATAGGCAAAAATAATTTATTAAAAGGTATATTATATAATGACATTATCAGGGTAATTAGCTATCCATTGCCTTAAACATTTAGCACTTTGTTGTGAAAACATTAAAATCGTCTACTGATCTGAATGTAATAGAATACTAGAATTTATTCTTCTTATTTAACTGTAGCATGTACTGGTTGATCAATCTCTCCTCAACTCCCATTTTCCCCACTCTCCACAGTCTCTGGTAAATTTAATTCTACTCTCACTTCTATGAGATAGACTTTTGAAATCCCAAGGTAGTTCTGCTAAGAGGAATTATTTCATCAATAATTTCATTGCCCATGAAGAACGATCATAAGCAAGGTTTTCGCATTTAGGCTGCTGGTAGCATTTCCTTGACCACACATGGGATCGTATTCAACAGCATTAAGCAGAATTCTCAGCTATTAGATTATTTTAGGCATTTTCTGATTATATTATGTTCATTCTCAAATCTTATTACTAAATATATTGCTCTCAAACATATTATCTTTTCTTTGTATGTAGCCAATAATAAAAGCAATTTCTCAGAGAAATTGGTCTCCTTTTGATTTATAGCTGGTGAAGCATGCAGGTATAACCTCAGACATCAGTTTTACTGACCATAAGGTATAGCATACTTTTTTATTGAAAGTCATTTTTATAGCAGTTCTAGATTCATAGTAAAATTAAGAGGACAATGTAGAGATCTTCCCTTATACCTCTGACTCCACCCATGGGCTGTCTCCCCTGTTACCAACATCCTCCACCAGAATGACACACTTGTTAAAATGTGTCTATTGTGACACATCATAATCATACAATGCCCATAGTTAACTTGAAGTTCCACTCTTGGTGTTGTGCCTTCTGTGGGTCTGCACAAACATATAATGACTTGTGTCCACCACTGTAGCATCAAATAATGTAGTTTTATTGTCCTACAAGTCCTCTGTACTTTGCCTGTTCATCCTGCACCCCTGGCCCCAGTTACTGACAACCACCACCTGCCAACTGCTATAAATATCCAGGTGCAGGTTTTTACATGGATATGTTTTCACCCCTGTGGATAAGCACCAAAGAGTGCAATTCTGGGTTATATAACATCAAAAAAAAGTTGTGCAATCTGATTTGGAAAATAAATCATATTTTATGTGCATGCCTATTTTATTAACTGACATTAAAAATACATATTTTATGTGGATTCTCTCATTTGTGACACAGTCTTCAAGACAATAATTTAATTGATTTTAAATGCATTTAGAAGCCCTTTTTAGTAGTTATGGAATTTGAGAATGCTTACATTATTTTTTTAAAGCTGGAATTAAATCTCATTTTAAACAGAATGACAAACCTCAATGGCTTAATGAAAATAAGCTTGTATGCAAGTTTTATTCTTCATATGGAAATCTGCCAAAAAAGCTTTCACCAGATAACAATCGCTGTAATTATTATAGCAACTGACAATGGCTTAAACACGACCCCCACACCATCCTTCTAAAAATCACAGTGCTCTTAAAACAATAACATGATCAATGACGGGATTATAGGAATGAGTGTAAAAAGCCAGGGCACAGGATGAGGGAAGCGCACGTGGTCCCACAAAAGAAGACCAAAAACCTGCTGGGATAACTTAGATAATTTTGTCCTTGAATGGACAAGCTTGTCTTAAATTTGACGTATTTTACCACCCTTTTAATTTTTTCTGTTAATTTTAGAAACCTTTTCCATGAACTGTCATAATTGATTTGAAATAGGGTGTTAATGATGTTTCCTTTATATTATTTTGGTTTATATTATTCCAATCAGCTGAAATATTTTTTTAAATTACAATTTCAGAAGTAGATGCCTTTTTAACCTAATACATAAGTGCAATTACTTTTCTTGCTAAATTTAACTAATATTCATGTATACATTTATACTCACACATAGTATGTATACATGCTGCATATGTATCATATACATATGTACACCATATAAGTATATAAAATACATATACATATAAATATATCTATATATATTATAACCAAACATCTAATTTATTTGGGAATTTGAATAGTTCAAAAAATGAGTATTTGGACATAGAGATATAAATTAGAAGAAATACAGTTTTTTGCAGTACACATCAATAGTAAGAAATTTCACAGTTAGTTTAAGTATTTGTTGATTGTTTAAGACTGTACATTAGGGGCTGGAGTGGTGCCTCAGTGGTATCCTGCTTGCCTGGTATGCATAAGGAACAGGATTAAAATGCCAGCATCACATATACAACTAAGTGTTGGAGAAACAAAGGCTAGATGAAAAAATAAATAAAATTGATTCTCTCTCTCTTTCTCATCCCCCTCACTTTCTTTCCCTCTCTTAAAAAAAAAAAAACAAGACTATACATCAAATCATGTGCTGCATCCTGCATATATGTTGCAATACTCAGGAAATATCTCTTATTTCTCAAAAAGTTCCTAGAGGAGCCTGATGTGGTAGTACAGGCTGTAATCCCAGTGATTCAGAGGCTGAGGCAGGAGGATAACTCGTTCCAGGGTAGCCTCAACATCTTAGCAAGGCCCTGTCTCAAAACAAAACAAAAAAAACAGGGGATGTCACCCAGTAGCAAAGTGCTCCTGGGTTCAGTCCTCAGTACACCACCGCCAAAACAGTTGCTAAAGCAACTGATACGTTCAGATGTTTCTATGAAGCAGAAAACCACAGTGTAAAAGTGTGAGGTCAAAAGGGAACCAATGTCATTGGTCAAGCAGTCAAGTTGCCCAAAAAGTCTAGTTTGTATGATTGAGACTCTTCTTTACTGGTGACCAATTAGAATAAATGAAAAAAAATTAAAGTAGAAATGAGAAATAACTAAATTATACCTACTCTTTAAACCTTAGTAATGTAAGCATTTTTTCATTTTATAATTGGTATCACCTTATTAATGGTTTGAACCTTTATATCTTTTGGCATTCAGTAATTTTCTGCATTTGGGCATATTCTACACTTTTTCGTTTCATTTTCAAACTTCCTACATAAAAATGTCTTCCCAATTAGGTTTACCGTATTTGGATTGCTCCACTTGGAATTTGCATTCAATATTATTTTATATATGCTGATATATTGTTTTTATAATTGATTGAAATAAAAGTAGGAGCTTTTTAGATCATCAAAAAGTTGTTGTAGGGGCTGGAAATTTTATAGCTGCTTATGTAGAAAGAGTATTTTGAGACAAAATACATTCAGTGGTTAAAAACATGAACCATGACCCATGCTTCAGTCCACTCTGCTTTAAAATGAATAAGAGAGCATCAGCTAGGGCTGGAGTGGTGGTGCAGCGGCGGAAAAGTGCTTCTGTGGCATGTGCAAGGACCCAGGTACAAACTGAAGCACCACACATGCAACTAAATGGAGGAAAAAGTAGAAGAAAGAAACAGAAAAAAGTAAAAAGTTAACTCTCTCTGTCTCACTCTCTCTAAAACAAAACGTTGTTATTTAATATCATTTAAAACTATACTAATCAATAATGATTTAATGTTATAAAATTAAAGCTTTACATCTATATGCAAAATAACTTCTTCCCTTTAGAAATGTTTGAATAAGGGCTGGAGCAGAGGCTCAGTAGTTACAGTACTTGCCTGGCATGCCCAAGGACATGAGTTCATACCCTAGAACCATGTACCCAACAAAGTGTCGGACCAATGAAAGCCACATGAATAACTAAATAAAATTGATTCCCTTTATCTCCCTCCCTTTCTCTTTAAACAAAAGGAAAAAGATAAATGTTTGAATAAATTCTGTATTAACAGTTAACAAAATTTTGATGTTGCTCAACTTTCAGAGAATTTAAGTATAATCATCTCCAATATAAAAATCATTCTTGAAATTTAAAGTAAGAACAGAACTAATTTTGAAATTGAATTTTAGCATAGTAATGTGGAAATAGGAACAAATAATTCATCTCATTCTACTTTCTAGAATCAAAGTAAACCAGGTAAACCAAACTTTATTGTACACCTACCTGGTTGTAATAATCTTAATTCTAAATCAGTTTTTCAATAAAGTTGGTACCCCCCTGGGGTTTTGTAGAAATTTATGAGGTGTTTTGTATGTTTTAGTTTTGTTTTGTTTTAAATTATCTTAGTGATTTGGGGAACATCATTTAATTAAAGTAAGTTGCTACATAATTCTGCAAAGAATGACACAGTCCTTAAAATAAAAAAAAATCCTGTATCAAAGAGCAACAGTAATACACAAATGTGGAAAATCCCATTGAACATTAACATATAGGAGAAACCTCCTCCTAATTGTGTAGAACTATTTCATATATATTCCACCTAGAACCTGTCTTCATTTCATACATTACATAAAGACTTTCTGTCCCACTTCAACAGTAAGTTTTCCAGAACCATTAAAGTTGGAGGAAGACTGAATTGTATTTTGTTTGCAAATTTATCAGTTTTTATTCAGCATGTTAAGGAATTACATTGCCAACCACACCACTGCTCTGTATTAGAGCTGCTAATAAAAGGTTCCTGTGTCAATCCACCTTCACAGCCATCACACTGTTAATTTCACACATCATAAGCATCTATGCTTTCATTGTTTTAGTTAACATGACATGCACATATTATTTCATTATAAATAATTGCCCTTGTTATATTTTCACTCCGTTACTTGAGTACAATTTTTTAAACTTTATATATGTTGGTTACAGCATATGGTTTATAAACTTTGGGAAAGTCATGCAAGCACTACAAAATGCTTGCTGTATTAACTGGGCATTTGGTCTAACAAGGTCAAAAATCTCTAGATAAGGCGAAAAAGGCAGCTTATAAGGTCAATGCTTGCCTTTCAGGTATAACTTTTCTAACAGAGGGATAACATGGGAGCTTGTGTTTTGGATGATAGCTAAGGCACTTTAGAGTCAGTCCTGAGAGTTCACTGTGGGGGGGTGCGACTACAGGAGCAGACTGGAGGCTCACAGGGTTGGTCTTCCGTGGAGTTCGCAATGGTAAGCATGGAAGTCCTGAGGGAAGTTGAGGTTTGTGGATAGGAGCACAGCAAGTGCTCAGGGTTTCCCTGGCAGACCCTCCGAAGGCAAGAAAGAGGCAATAGTGTGACAGGGTTACAGAAATGGTGTCTGATGTCTTTTCTGCCATTTTTTTTAAAGCTACACATTTTTTTCAGATTTTCTCTTATTGGTTACTGTCTTTGTATGTGTATTATCTATCTAATTATCTAGGTAGACAGTTTTACTGTTGTCTTTTCCAGCAGTAGTCTTAATGTAATTTTTTTAAAAAAAGAATTACCATATTCACATTTTAAAATCTTTATTCTTGTGGTGTGTGATTGAAACCAACTTTGGGGTGCAAATCTTCAAAAACCTTTTAAAAATAACATGTAGGTGAGGTACTTTCACAGCCTCTGCATATGAAAAATATGATTTCTTTCCTGTACTCATGAAACAAGACAAGCTGGTAAAATTCTTAAGGTACAAAGTTTGTAGATGTACCCCCATTGACTCAAGACATATATATCAGGAATAAAGTATAGCATGTGTCTGTCCATGTATGTGTTTGTGTGTGTGTGTGTCGGTGTGTGTCTGTGTTGTCATTTAATGGAGGATTCTAAGTTGTTTTTTTTAACTTTAGAAATAAATAGATTTTGTGTTGGTTCAACATAGTCTTACATATTGGAGGGAATTGTTGTTACATATTCATGCATACATAGGTATTGACAAAATAAGTTGAGCCTGATCCTTGTCCAGGATCTCCTCTCCCCTCTTCACTCATT
>PVKS010044809.1:0-14135 GCA_004027875.1 Aplodontia rufa | reverse complement strand
GGTGTGGGATAGCTGGGTGGTAAGGTGGTTCCATTCCTAATTTTTTGAGGATTCTCCACACTGCTTTCCATAGTGACTGAACCAGTTTGCAGTCCCACCAGCAGTGTAACAGTGTTCCTCTTTTCCCACAGCCCCTCCAGCATCTGTCGTTATTTGTATTTTTCATTTTTGCCACTCTAACAGGAGTGAGGTGGTATCTCATTGAAGTTTTGATTTGCATTTCTCTTATAGCTAATGATGTAGAGCATTTTCTCATATATTTATGAGCTTTCTGGACTTCCTCCAGTGAGAAGTTTCTTTTTAGATCCATAGCCCATTTATTGATTGGATTATTTGTGAGTTTGGACTTTAGTTTCTTTAGTTCCTTGTATATTCTGGATATTAGCCCTCCGTCCGAGGTGTAGCAGGCAAAGGCTTTCTCCCATTCTGTAGGTTCTCTCTTGATGCTCTTGACTAGATCTTTAGCTGTGCAAAAACTTTTTAGTTTAATTGCATCCCATTCATTTATTCTTGACTTTACTGCTTGATGGCTGGCCCTTCTTGATGGCTTTTTCCATCTCCAGCAACCTTCCCACCCCTTCATTCTCTGCACCTGTATCTTTTCTGACCTGCTTGTGGGTGCCTGGCACAAACCACCATGCACCATGCTGTTAAGCTCTGGCACCTGCTCTTCCCCTGTTGAAGGCTTTGTCCTCTTGCCAGTGTGCCTGTGCACCACTGAGACATCACTAAAATGTCCTCTACTCTAGGAAGATTTCAGTAATGTAACAATGTGTATCGTGAGGGTGAGACCTGTATTTGGGCTCTCTTTGGAAGCTTTGGGCCTTAGGCAGAACCACTGCTAACCTTTGAGTGAATTTTAAACGAGTCCCCTCTGGGTAGGAACAGCAGCAACAATCGGACACTTTGGCAAATTTCTTGGATTTTGAACCAGTACATCCATCATCCTTGTTCTCTGCTCAGACGAAACACCACATCAAAGGTGTGGGCTATGCTCTGTACCCTGCACATAGCAGTTACTTGGTGAGTGTCAGATGGATGCTTGTCTTCTAGGACGGGAAGTCACTTAATGTCGCTAGCACCACACCACAGGCATAAACGCACTTGCCCCTATCTGGGCTGCTCCTGCCTTAACTCTGCAGGCTCCTTCTTACCTCCTTGCCGCTTGTATCTTCCACCTCATCCCAGTGGGCCCTTCTCAGTGAATCCTGGGATCATGTGTCTCACTTTATCACTGTATTTTTGGCTGATAAATGTCAGTTTGCAGTTTCAGTGTCTTTGTAAGGGTGACAGTGACTTAGATCCACTGTCTTCTTGTTATTTTATGGAACAGCTCACTTGATGGGTACAGAAATTTGTAGCCCTTTGTTTATTCACATGACATTTTGAACAAGGCATTGTGCTTTTATGGTATTTTTAAGATTGCAAGTGAGAGAAATTCAGCCCATACAAACTTCATCAAACTGTGTTGTTAGTATATAGATTCTGCCCCGTGTGGTGGACACCAGGATAGGGCTGTGTCAGGGCCTCAGGAACACCTGGGGGCAGGCACAAGTGCACAGCAGGATTCTGTCTCCCGTGTGGAATATTCTGTGTGCATCTGTTCTGTTTGTCTCTCTGCCAATTTGTTGCCTATTTTTCTGGCTCACATGGTGGAAAGCACAGTCCCTGGCAGCCCCTGAGTTTTTCATGGTGCAACATTATCTAGCTGAGAGGAACTGAATGATGCTTTCTCCATCCCAGCTCCAGATCCCAGAGGCAGAGGCTTGGCATTTCAGTGTGAGCTGGATGTACTCCCTGGGACCAGCGGGGGAAGGTTGATGGCCACCTGGCAGCTTCTGCAGCAACCATGTAGATGCAGAGCAAGAAGGACAGTTCGTTCATTTGTTCTCAACAAATATTTAGTGTATGCCCAGCATGTGAGCTCATGTGCTAGACACTGATGGTGAAGACTGAACTAAGTGCTCATGGAGCTTAAATTATGGTGAAGGAGATAAATCACTCACTAGGAGCCAAATAAACAATATCATCATGAAGTTGGTAATAGTTATAAATATGGTAAAGGAAGGGTGCTCTGAAGAAGTGACTTTTTATTGCTGTTTTTTTTTTATGTTGTTGGTGGTGGGGGGTTGGTACCATGGATTGAACCCAGGGGCCTTCAACTGCCACATTTCCAGCCTCTACTTTTTTTTTTATAAGAGAGTGGAAGAGAGTGAGAGAGAAAGACAAAATCAATTTTATTTATTAATTTTAACCTGTTTTTTGTTTCTCTGACACTTAGTTGTGTATGTGGTGCTGGGGTTCAAACCCGGGTCCTTGTGTGTGCCAAGCAAGCACTCTAACTGCTGAGCAACCACTCCAGCCCCTTCCCCAACCCTTTTTATCTTATATTTTGAAACAGGGTCTCAAAGTTGTTGAGGCTTGATTTGAACTTGTCATCTTCCTGCCTCAGCCTCCTGAGCTGCTGGGATTACAGGCATGTGCCACCATACCTGGCCTAAAGAAGTGATATTTAAAACATTTATTAAAGAGAACAAGAAGGAGAATGAATGAGTCCTTGTAAGAGCCTTTAAGACTTCTGCAGGACTGGTACTGCAGGACTGGAAAGCAGTGTAGAGAATCCTCAAAAAATTAGGGATGGATCTACCATAGGATCCAGCTATCTCTCTTCTGGGTATTTTCCCAGAGAAGTTAGAATCAGCACATAACAGCAAAATCTATGTTCATAGCAGCTCAATGTATGATAGTTAAATTATGGAACCAACCCAGATGCCCCCTACTTGATGAATGGATCCAAAACTGTGAGATACACACACACACACACACACACACACACACACTTATATACATACATACATACATATATTCATATACATATACATACACACACACACACACACACAATGGGATTCTACTCAGCAATTAGAAACAATGATATTGCAGCCTTTGAAGGTAAATGGATGGCTATGGAAGAAATCATGCTGAACAATGTTAGCCAAACCTAGAGAGTCAAGGGTCAAATGTTTTCAATCACTTGTGTAGGCTGAAGCTAAACCCAGGCTTGGGTGAAATATAGTCAAACTTATGCATTAGACTCAGCAAAGGTGTAGCAACACATAATCTAGGGCAACTGTGGGTATGTAGAGGGGCAGAGGGAGGGAGGGAGAATAGGGAGGGGTCTAGGGAGACAATCAACATGTAGCATACTCTTTCCCCCCCTGAGAATCCAATAATACTTATGCAATCATTTAATTCTGGAAAATTCACCATCTAAGCATTTATATTTCTTGTAGTGGCAAAATGTAGAAGAGACTGAGATATGGGCGATGTGGGGGTAATTCTGGTTTAAGAAGATATACATATCATATTGTCACTTTATATGCATTTATGATTGTACAATAACTCCTTAATAAAAAAATTTAAAAAAATTATTGGGGAAAAATAGGAGAGGAATGGGCAGTGGTTGATTTAGGGAAAGGTTTAGCTTTGTGGGAATCCAAAACAAGCCCTCTGCAGATAGAAGCAGGTGAGTGAGAATGGAAGTGCTTTGAGATGTTTCAGAGGGAGCCCAGAGGCTTGCAGGCCATGTAAGGATGGTCAGAACAGGGCAGCTCATTGGAAGATTTTGACAAGGGGCAACATCACCTAGTCCAGGAGCCATGGGAAGCTTGGGCAAAAGAAATGAGTGAATGCAGGAAAATGGGGGGTTATGGCACCAGTGATTTGAAGTAGATTGGTGCCACTGGAAATTGCTTGGGATGGAAATGGAAGGAAGAGGAAAAATCTAATATGTCTCCAGGAATTTGGCTTTGGTAACTGGCTGGATAACGGCAGCGTCACTTACTGGAAAGGGGCATAGGTTGGAATGGTGGGGAGAAGTCAATGGGTCCATTCAGGTCACTAGTTTTGAGATGTCTGTAGAACACTCGGTTGGCATTGTCAAAAAGCCACTCTCATCTATTAATTGGAGGCTGAGAAGAACGGTCTGGCTGGAGGTAGAAACTTGGGAGAGATGAGCATCTTTGGAGCAGTAGAGAATCTAGTGAGCTTGACACCTAGAGTAAGTCATTTCTTAACACTCCCACCCTATATGATAAGCCATTCTACTTATAATCATGTCATATTCCCTTAGTTCACTCTTTAGTTTTAAGTAAAAATCATCAATAAAAAGAATATACTTTCATTTGAAAAAGACTCAAAATAATAAAATATTTAAGCATGAATTATATTTTATGCTTTTCAACAATATTACATTTTATAGTTCACAGTTTCCTGTTTTAATATTGAAAGATAAATAAAAACTCGAAAAGGTCATATAGAATGACAGAATTGAAATAATTTTTTTGTTTTTGTTTGTTGTTTGTTTGGTACCAGCGATTGAATCCAGGAGCTCTCAACCACTGACCTGTGTCCCCAGCCCTTTTTATATTTTATTTTGAGACAGGGTCTCACTAAGTTGCATAGGGCTTCACTAAGTTGCTGAGGCTGGCTTTGAACTTGTGATCCTCCTGGCTCAGGCTCCGGAGTCACTGGGACTGTAGACATGCACCACTGCACCTGGCTGAAACAACTCATTTTGTCATTTACAATTACTATACTGTGATTGTTTATTTCGAATTATGAGTGAATTGTTTATTTTGAGTTTGTTCAATCCTGCTTAAACACAGAAAGGGTAATACTACAGGGGGAAGTGGTACCCAGCACAAGTTTGAATCATTTCAAACCATTAAGAACCTTGCTTGAAATGAATAAATGTAGCTGAGCCTGCCTGCACGTGTCACGTGGGGGAGAAGAAAGATTGACTATATAAGTGTTCTCTAAGGTAACTTCCATGTAGAATACAACACTTATGAAGGCATAATAAAAATGTGTCAATCTGAAACACATTTTTATGAAAACAGTAACCATAAACATTGTTTATAACTTAAGTTAATGACAGACCACTGCCAACTCCACTCCTACCTAGGAAGGACTTTGTCATCACTGGTATTGATGAGAACTGGTGGCAATAAAAATTAGACCTACTAATTTACTATAACTAGATTGTGGAAACAACCCAGATGCCCCTCACTCGACGAGTGGATACAAAAGCTTAGGTACATATATACAATGGAATACTACTCGGCCATTCGAGAAGACAATATTATGGCTTTTCATATCAAATGGATGGAGATGGAAAAAATTATGCTCAGTGAAGTATCCCAATCTCAGAGACTCAAGGGCCGAATGGTTTCTCTCATCTGTGGAAGCTAGAATACATCGGGAAGCAGCATGTTAGACAGCTAAGCTAATAATAACTTCAAATTGTATGATTCTCAATGCAACAGGGAGATGACTCCCTAGGATACTTGGAGGTGTAGGGTGGGAGATGGGGGGAGGGTGTAGGAAGAACACCTAGGAGACTGGAGGGTGGGAATATGGAGGAATCATCTCAGAAAGAGATCTCTGTCCTCCACGAGATATCCATTTAACTCAGGGGGTCTTCTGGGGGAAACAGCAACATAGGGAACCAAAGCTGGGCATCCATGACATGGCATTAGCCCTGGATAACTAAGTATATATACATTGGTTCTTGAATATTTGATAATGTTTTCCCCTCAACTGTATCTCTACATCCATCTAATAAAAAAAATTAGACCTACTCATATTTGGTCTTTTAGTTGTTTTTAAAATCATTATAGACAATGTATCCTTGTAACTGCATACACCGAGGATGGCCAGCTCCTTGATACTCCTTGGATATTAAGCCAGAGAAACAACTGTGGTAGCCTGGGAAGCAAGTGCAACTCGAGAAAGGGGCTGGGATTAAACCTAGAGGCATTTTTATGCATACGGAGTTAGGGGCAGAAAGATGAGGGACTTACAGAAGAGAGAGAAAGGCAAGTGTATCAGCAATGCTTTCTTTTTTCAAAAGCAGTAAAAAATGAATATGATAATAATTTTAGGATTGAGATAGACTGGACAATATATACAGAGTATCTTATGTGACTTTCTGTAATTTTCTGTATGTTTGAAACATCATAAAAATAAACTCAAAGAAAATGAATAAATGACATTTAGTTCTAAACACTTGTAAACGAACAGAATTTCTTTTCAGAATCATCATAAAAGACATTCATTGAAATTAAGGTTTCTAGTCCCAGCATTATTTCAGTTGCTTGAATTTCCTAATAGCAAGTTAAAGAAAGAGATTAGAGTGGGATAGGAATCCAGAACCAAAATTGCATTTGCTTGGTGGGCAGGGAATGGTGGGAGAAGTAGACGGTAAAGAAGGGCTTAGAGACAACTGCTATCCTATGATTCAGAAGAACTTTGGAGAGCTGTGGATGTAGCTTAGTGGTAGAGTGCTTACCGAGCACGAGTGAGGCTGAGTCTTATCCCCAACACAGGATGAAAAAAAAAAAGAACCTCATACAGTCATTCTCTAACAAAACTTCTTTCCTATGACATCTTTACCTAAGGAATAAAAATAAATTTCTCATTTAATGCTGTTGATTTTTCTCTTGTTGTTATTTTCCTGGGATCCTCATTACTCATTTTAATACTACATTATCAGTGCATAATTATTTCTTCAATTTGTGGGATGACAGACTTATGGATTAAGTTGGGAACCTAATCTACACATTTGGTAATTTAAGAATACATGTTCTAAGAATCAAACATGGAGTACCATTATATTTTTAGATACCAATATGTTTATAAACTTAGGGCAATTCATTTCCAATTAGAAAATTATAGTGGTTGATTGCAAAATGAGTTCTACTCTTCCTCTTAACAATGTTATTTTGCAGTCCAGAGATGGACTATTTCCCATCCCTTTAATCTAGACTAGCCTTGTGCCTTTGTCCAATAAAATGTGGCAAAGGGACAGTGTGCCAGTTCTGAACCTAGACCTCAAGAGACCTTGATTGCTTTCACTCTTTTTCTCCTAACTTTGTCACTGCCATGAAAACAAATTTGGACTAATTTGCTGGAGGATGAGACACCGTGTGAAGCAGAGCCAAGTCATGTTAGCCAAAGCCGTGCCAGACCAACTAATCCTCAATCAATAGCAACCTAACATAGGACTTAGCTCCACTGGAACTGGTCAAATCTCATGTAGATCAGCACAATGCACGGCAATTAAAGTGAATGTGGTTTAAGTCACAAACTTTTGACTTGTTTAGCATCAATAACTAACCGATAAAGTTATGTAGCATCATGGTACTGCAAATGGAAGCTGAGTACTTTGTGAAAAAATTCAACACTTCCTTTGTTGCTTTAGATTTTAATATACTGCATACTAGAAAAACACTTCTTTGAACATTGATTTGTGACTATCACTAACTCAAAAATAAGTGGTTATATTTTCATTCTGATAAATTGTATTCATGGGAAAGAACCAGGTTATTTTGACTTAGATTTTTTTAAACTCTGATTTTCTTGGTGCCTGTTACATAACCATCTCAAATTTTAATGTTATGGTAGCATAATCACATTCTTTTGCTCATTAAGTAGAAAGATATAATATTTCAATTTGGCTACTTGGAGAGCAGAAAATTGCTGAAATGATATTAATGAAATGTTCACTGACTTACGTGTCCTTAAAAATATCTCAATTATTTGTGTCATTCTCTGTTTTCCTTTGACCTTTCTCCATAGATATGCCCTTGGCATATCTTACAAAGGGATGTTTTTTCAGCAAAGAGGGAAGAGAATGTTCACCTGTTTTGAAAAGCTGCCACTAGGATCCTGACACAGGCAGATTCTTTCTCTCATCACCATATTATTTCCCTGAACAGACTGTAATTTCGTCAATTTTCCATGCTTACGGTCACGAATGCTTGGCATTAAACGTTGACAAAAAAAGATTTCATGGCTCCAATTTTTACTTGAAGGCAAGGAAGGCGTGAAGACCTCATCAGAAATATGGTGTGTCCCACACTGGCTCACACATGCCCCTGTAAATGGGCTTGGCTTTGCTCTCTTTCCCCCTGGTAGATGACAATCGTAGCTATTACTCCCAGCCGCAGTGCTCTACCCTCTCCTCCCCTTCCCCGAGCCCCTTGGGTAATAGAGGTCAAAATCTTTTCTTCAGCCAGTTGTTATGACAGCTACAATGTTAGTGCTTAAAAAGTTTAGAATCTTCTTTCTAGAATCAGAGTGGGAGGCATTTATAGGGAAACTAGGTAGCATTTACAAGAATGGATTGTTCTCATAAAATTCCTAGACTACTTTTTGGAATTAGATAAATGCATTTTTTTCCTTTCAAAATTTGTAATGACCAGTCATGATAAAACCTCCTAAGTGTTGAAAGAACTCCTTGTAGCAGGAGCTCCTGAACTTCTTGCTGACTTTGCTGTTCACTAGTGGTCTGGCTTTGGGCTAGTTATCTGGTTATTCAATTCAACTTCCTTCTCTGGGCCTCCATTTTTCATGTAAAATAACAAAATACCATCACAAGATTGTTGTGAGTCTTCAGTTTACTAATGTATAAAATGTTTAAATCTGTGATTGGTACCTGTAAGCACTCATTAGATGTTTACTTTAGCCATTTTTAATTTGTATTTTAAAATTATTTATACATATTTTACTTATAGGATGTGCTCTTCTTCACAAAGAATGTTCTCATATCTCTTTCATGAATTTGACATTCAGCAACTTATAAAATGGTTTTATATTTGTTTCTCATATCCCCATGGGTGTGGACAAAGCAGGGTTTAGCACATCCATTTTACAGAGGAGGAAAGTAAGACTCAATGACTAGCTTGCACTCTAACAGCTAGTGTCGACACCAGGTCTTGAACCTGGACCTTTGTGCTTCTGTCCTTTGCCCTTTCCACTGTTCACGACCATCTTTCACTCTCAGCCACCTTTTACAGATAGAGAAAATGAAAGCCAAAGATGAGTCATGTCCTCTTCTTTGCAGTGAGTCTCAAATTTTAGCATAGGTAGAAACAACTTGGAGCTTGTCGCCAGTGCAGATCCTTGGACCCCATTTCCAGAAGATGCTGATTCTGTACGTCTAGAAGCTCAACAGCCTGATCTTTAGTAACTATTACCAAGTGGTTCCAGGTCATGGATTAGTGGACTACACCTTGAAATCACAGTCTTAGAGACCGCCTACCTTTCCCTGCTTGCAAGTATTATGCACTTACTAGTGTCCAACTACTAAACCTGAAATAAATGAAAAGGAGAAATTTTCCATATTGAGAAATAGTGCATGCTGGCTTAAACACAATCTTCTCTCTCTCTCTCTCTTTAAAGAGAGAGGGCCAGTGTGTGAGAGAGAAAGGGAAAATCAATTTTTATTTAGTTTTTCATGTGGCTTTCATTGCTCCGACACTTCATTGTGTACATGGTGCTGGGGTTTAAACCTGAGTCCTTGCACATGCCAGGCAAGTGCCAAAACCACTGAACCACCTCTCCAGCCCCCACAATCTTCTCTTTTGATGAAGCAATGAACAAGATGGATAACTTCCCTATTCCCACAGAACTTAACTGCTAGTGGAAGAGATAGGAAACAAAAACACAAATACAGCATAGTATATGAAACACCATGAGGTGATTAATTTGAAGAACGCACTAGCAGATGACAAGTTCGCATGCAAAAACATCTCTTAGATCAATTAGAACTAATAAGCAAATTCAGCAGTGGCAGAATAGAAAGTCAGTTATTTTTCTATATACCAAAAATGGACGATGCACAAAGTAAATTAAGAAAACACCTCCACTTATAATAGCAACCAAAACATGAAATACTTAGAGATTAATGGAACCAAGGAAGTGGTAAGACTTGTACTTTGAAAACAATAAAACATTGCTCAAAAATATTTTTAAAAAATATAAACAGAGGAGCATCTTGTATCCAGGATTGGAAGACTTAATGTTATTGAGATGTCAATACTCTCCAAAGTGTGCTAAAGATCAAATACAATCCTTATCAAAAGCTTGAAGTTGTCTTTTGCATAAAAATCTATCCTTCAATTCCTATGGAAACTTGGGCTGGCTCACTGGTATAGCACTTGCCTGGTATGTGCGAGGACCTGGGTTCAAACTCTAGCACTGCATACACAACCAAGTGTTGGAGCAATGAAAACCAGATGAAAAACCATACAAAGTTGATTCTCTCTCTCCCCTCTCTCTCTCTCTCCCTCTCTCTTAAAAAGAAAAAAGTTCCTATGGAACCTCAGGAAACCACAAGATAGCAAAAACAATCTTGAACAATGAAAAACAAAGTTGGAAACTCTACTTTTTGATTTCAAAATGTACTACAGAGCTAAAGAAGCACACAGAATAATGTGCTACTAGCATAAGACAAACAAAATGAGCCAACGGTCCAGGAATAAACTCTCACACGTGTGGTTAAGTGATCTCTTTTTAAGGAGAGAGAGGGAAAGAGTAAGAGAGAATCAAATTTATTCATTTTTTTAATATGGCCTTTGTTTCTCTGACACTTAGTTGCATATGTAGTGCATGCCAGGCTAGCTCTCCAACCACTGAGCCATGGCTTCAGACCCCTTTTTGTTTTTAAAGAGAAAGAGTAAGAGAGAGAGAGATAAAGAGAGAATCAATTTTATTTAGTTTTTCATGTGACTTTCACTGCTCTGACGCTTCGTTGTGTACATGGTGCTGGGGTTTGAACCCGCATCCATGCACATGCCTGGCAAACTCCTCAACTGCTGAGCCATCGCTCAAGCTCCCAGGCCCATGATTTTAAACAATGATTTCAAGACCATTGGATAGGGGAAAAGACAGTCTTTCCAACAAATGATGCTGAGAAACTGGGGTATATCCACATGCTAAATAATGAATTTGGACTATTAGCTTACAACTTGTACAAAGTTAACTCACAACAAATCAAAGACCTAAACTTAAAAGCTAAAATTATAAAACTCTTAGGAGAAATACATAGGCAAAAGTTTCATGACATTGGATTTGGCAGTGATTTCTTGGATCTAACGCAAAACCGTAGGCAACAAAATAATAAAAAGATAAATTGGTTTTCATAAAAATGAAAAACATTTGTGCAGTAAAGCACATTATCAGCAAAATTAAAAGGCTATTCACAGAGAACGGGAAAAAATAATTGCAAATCACATATCTGATAAAGGTTCAGAATATAGAAACAACTCCTAAAACTCAGTGATGGAGCAAGCAACTCAACTTAAAAGTGAGCAAAGAAATAGACATTTCTCCAAAGAAGGTATCCAAAAGGCCAATAAGCACATCAAATGGATCTATGCAAGTCAAAATCACAATGAGATCCATCTTTTGGAGTGGATTGTCATTAATGCAAAAAACAGGAGTCAACAATTGTTGGCAAAGATAGAGGGAAATGGAACCCTTGTGCCCTGGTTGTGGGGATGTAAAATGGTATAGCCACTGTGGAAAACAGTATGATAATTGCTTAAACAGTTATGTATAGAATAATCTTATGGGCCAGCAATTCCACTGCTAGGTACATGCCCATACCAAGCAGGAACTTGAGCCAGATTTCATATGTGTATATTTATCTATGTTATTCTTTTAAAAACTGTTTTTTAGTTGTAGATGAACAGAGTACTTCTATTTATCTATTTTAATGCAGTGTGAAGGATTGAACTCAGTGCCTCACACATGCTAGGCAAGTGCTCCGCTACTGAGCCACAACCCAAGCTTCTATGTCATTCTTTTAATTGTTGCATAATGATCCATAATTTTTGCCCCTTTCCACCCCTCTCTGATTTTTTTAAAAATAAACTTTATTGAGGTATAATCTACATACAGCAAAATACATATTTTAAAGGTGCAGTTCATTGAGTGTTGACAGTTATAGGAACCAAGGTAAAGGCCCACCAGTCAGGGTACTGTGTAGTTTTACCACCTGCCCCTTCCTCCTCCCCTTCCAGGCAACTGTCAATCTGGTTTCTGCAGCTATAGTTTCACTTTCCCTGTTCTAGAATTCATACAGAGGAATCATATATACTTTTATTTGTGTCTTCTTTGCTCAGCATAATGGTTTTGAGGTTTATCTGTATTCCTTTACTGTTGAGTATTATTCCACGATATGAATATTCATTCTCCCAATATAAGTAACATCATTGAGTTGTTTCCAGCTTGAGACTTATTATGAATAAAACATCTATATGCGTTCATATGCAAGTTTTCCTCCCCAGATATATAATTTTATATCTCTTGAATAAGCATCTAAGAACTAAATTGTGTTATATGTAAAGCATATAAACAAGTTTTAAGATACTATCAATTTTTTTTCTAAAGTGATTGTACCATCCACACATATGAGAGTTTCAGTTACTCCGTGTTCTCATCAGAACTTGGTATGCGACGGTAGTGTACTTCCCTAGTTTTCTGAATGCTGATGGAATTTTCTTGGGCTTATTGACTAACAGGTAAGATATAATGAATTCTCTCTCTCTCTCTTTCTCTCTCTCTCTCCCCTCTCCTTTTGTAAAGTGACTGTTCACTCCTTTTGACCATTTTAAGAATAGGTTATTTGTCTTATTATTGAGACATGTCCTTTATACTTGTTTTGGGCACAAGTCTGTTGTCAGATACATGCACTCGGAACATTTTTTTCCTAGTATGGGGCTTACCTTTTCCTTTTCCTTGACAGCATCTATTGGAGGGCAGCATCTTCAATACAGAAGAAATCCAATTTATAAATGTTTTTCTATGTGGTTATAGCTTTTCTATCATGTTAAAGAAATCTTTACAGGCTGGGAATGGAGCTCAATGGTAGAGTACCTGTCCACCATGTACAAGGTCCTGGGTTTGACATCCATCACTGGAAGAAAAAAAAAGGAATTTTGCTTATCTCATTTTGGCAAAGATTTTTCTCTAGAAGTTTTGGAGTTTGGGTTTTTACGTTTAGGTCTAAAATCTAATGTGAGTTTATGTTTGTATTTGAGAAATAGTGATTTAGGCCACATATAGTAATTTAGCTCCATTTCTCCAATTTTCTCCATTTCTTCCAGCAACAGTAACCAGTAGTGAAAATGGTTTTCCTTTTCCCACCAAATTACATTGTTATCCTTTTTGAAATTCAATTAAACATATATATGGAAAATATTTTTTAAAAGTTGCATCTGTACTGAACACATACAGTTTTTCCATCATCATCATTCGCTAAACAACACAATATAATAACTGTAGCGGATAACATTTACATCGTATTAGGTATTATAAATAATCTGGTGGTGATTTAAAGTATAAGGGAAGATGTGTGTAGGTTATGTGTAAATACTACACCATTTTATATAAGGGACTTGAACGTACCCACAGAGATTCCTGAAACCAATCCCCTGCTGATAATAAGGGCTGACTATGGCAGAGGGGGTATGTGTGTGTGTGTATGTGTGTGTGTGTACAGGCATGTGTATATGTATCGTCTCTATTCTTTTTCATTTGTAGCTTTACTACAATACAACAATGGTCTTGATTACTGTAGTTTTGCAATGAATTTCAAAATCAGGTATTAACTCTTCAAATTGGTTCTTTTTTCACAATTGTTTAGGTTGTTCTGACTATTTTGCATTTTCATATTAATTTTAGAATCAATTTTTCATTGCCATTTTCAAAAGCTGGCTTTGATCTTCATTTGTATTACTTTGAATATATAGATCAATTTGAGTAAAATAAACATTTTAGTAATCTGGAACCCTTCAAAACATGAACAGTTAGGTCTCCTCTAAATTCTATTAGTATTCTTTTATTGTCATCATTGTTATGTTTACACAGAGCATATTTTGGTAGATTAATGTACTTAATATTATTTCATATTTTTATAAATGATACCATTTTATATTTAATTTTCCAATTGTCTTCCGTTATATATAAAAACATAACTGATTTTTGTATATTAACCTTGAACCCTACCTAAATTCATTATGAACTCTAATAGTCTCTTTCTTACCCTCTCCCTCTCTCTCTCTCTCTCTTCCCTTTGTATATTCCTTAGGATTTTCTCTCTGTGCGGTGATGTGGTTTGTGATTATTTTCTAATCTACATGCCTCTTTTCCTTGTTTTATTGTGGTGGCTAGTATTCTAATGTAGTGTTGAATGAAAGTAATGAGAAAAGATATCCTTTCTTTGTTCATGGTCTGACCATGAAGTATTGTGTTAGTAAAGGATTTTTTAGAGATGTCTTTTATCA
>PVKS010044808.1:0-14142 GCA_004027875.1 Aplodontia rufa | reverse complement strand
TTTTTTTTTTTTTTTTTTTTTTTTTTTTTTTTTTTTTTTTTTTTTTTTTTTTTTTTTTTTTTTTTTTTTTTTTTTTTTTTTTTTTTTTTTTTTTTTTTGTCATTAGTTTCTTTACATGGAAAATAGTTTATTCTGGCACCAAGCTTAAAACTTGGGTCTGTTACAGAGAAGTTAAAGCTACTATATTGATATCGTTATTTGAAACTGTTAGCTAATCTTATTATCTTAAATGCTGCTCTTGCCTCTTTCTCCATACCTTCCTGCATTCCTGTACTCTGGATTTTTTGCTATAAAATGCCTTATCTTGAAGGGTACATGCCTGTAATCTCAGTTTGGGAGGCTCAGGCAGAACAATCACAAGTTGAAAGCCAGCCTCAGCAATTTAGCTAGGTCCTAAGCAATTTAGAGGGACCCTGTCTCAAAGTTAATTTTAAAATTAAAATTACTGGGGGTTAGAGCAGTCGCTCAGTGGTTAGAGCATTTGGCTGGCAAGTGTGAGGACCCAGGTTTGAAACCCCATGCCATATATACACAACTGTCAGAGAAACAAAGGCCAGATGGAAAAATAAATAAAACTGATTTCTCTCTCTCTCTGTCTCTCTCTCTGTCTCTTTCTCCCTCTCCCTCCCTCCCTCCCTCCCTCTCCCTCCCTTAAAAAAATTAAAATTACTTTCTTCTTTTTCTTTCTTTAAAAGTTTAAAAATCTGGGCTGGAGCAATGGCTCAGTAGTTGGAGCTCTTGCCTGGCATGTGCAAGGACCCAGTTTCAAACTCCAGCACAACATACACAACTAATGGTCAGAGAAACAAAGGCCAGATGAAAAAAATAAAGTTGATTCTTTGTTTCTCTCTCTTTCCCTCTCTCTTTAAGAAAAAAAAAAGTTTAAAAAAATTTAAAAAAAATTTTTTAAAGGTTTAAGTTTCTTGGGGTAGGGAGGAATATAGATAAAGAATCCATCTTGTACTTGTTGAAATCATACGTTTCTGATATGATATGTAAAGATATAAATACAGATTTTTTCAGAGGTATTTTAAGAATTAAGATAATATGTGTGAATTACAAATTTCTATGATGCTGATTTAAAAATTATAGATATGAATTTTGTTGGCAGTGACATTAACTAATTTTTTTCATCTGATTTTTGTTTTTCCAACACTTAGTTATGTATGTAGTGCTAGGGTTTGAACTTGGGTCCTTGTGCATGCCAGGCAAGTGCTCTTATCGCTGAGCCACCATTCTAGCCCCGACATTCTGTTTTATTTTTATTTTTTTAAAGAAAAAGAGAGGGGGAGAGAAATAATTTTATTCATTCCATACCCCCCCACCCCCCATCTGGCCCCTGTTTCTCCAACATTTAGTTGGGTATGTGATGCTAGGATTTGAACCCAGGTCCTTGGAGTACTCGTGCTTGCCAAGCAAGCACTCCAACTGCTCAGCCTCGGCTTCAGCCTCAACATTGACTATCTTTTTATTTTTTTCTGTTCACAAAGAAAAAGCTCCAGTTCATCTTTTGATTTTTTTTTTTGTTGAAAACTTCCTGACATTACAGAACTAAACTGAAATGTATTAATAGTCCACTCTTAAATTTCCATGACGAACAGAAAAATTGTTGAACTAAAAAAACAAAAAAGGAGAAGCTTATAAAACTAAATATGGATCTCAGCATTAACAGCTGAACAGAGAAAGGAATTAAAATGCTTTAATTAAAAAATCACGAGTGGATGATGAAGTGTGTAGAAACTGAAAATTTACGAACTATTTAAAACCTGGAATCGCTGACTGTTCAGATACTACACAGGTGGATCATGGGTGGTGGTGAACAGTAGAAAGGGATTATGGATGAATCTGTATTGTTCTAGCTGCTCCCCATGCCACCCATCTCTTGAGGAAAGCCTGACGCTGATTTTATACTGAACCAGGCTAATGCTGGCAGCAGATCCAGTGATGGTAACCTGCTATCAGTAGATCCTTCCACTGGGTTGGCAGTTTTGATCTGTGCCTCAGACATCTGACGGATCTCATTGATTTTGGCTCCTTGACACTCAATTATGCAGCTAATCAAATCATTTGGAATGGTGAGTTCATGAGAAGTAGTCTGAGCAGATGCATCCAGACCTGCACTGAATCTGGTGTTGCCATGCATCGTAGGAAAATGAGACTGTTGGATTGCCATCTGGTGCAGCTTGGTCAAATCTGGATGTGGAATGGCATACTGTTCTTGATTGGTATAGGCCCCTAGAGGTAGTCCCTCCAGGTCAGGGTTGAGGCACAAGGATGGGGTGGTGTGGGGAAAGTTCGCACTGTTGCTGCCTGTGCTGTACCTGTAAAGATGACTGGAGAACTTGACGGCTTGGGCGGGTATGGGATGGTCAAGTCCTTTCGGGGGGTGGGGGGACTGGGGGGACTGGGAGAGAGTCTCCAACATGACCACACAGATCTGTTTGACACACTCAGTGATGGATTGCAGAATGCCAGCAATAGCGATGGCCTGCTCCGCTGAATTGGGAAGCATATTATCTGCCACCTGGACTTGAGCCCCTGTACTCTCTCATATTTCCTTAATCTTGCAACCCACCTTTTACAATGAGAGAGCCATATTGACTAGCAAGGGACCACCAGCCCATGGTCTACTGGCAGCTGTATTATTGGTCATAGAGCTGCTGATGCTGTCTTTCAGTTTGTCCATGATCATAGCAAAGGCTTTGAAGATGGCATTAGTGAGTCCAGCCAAAGTGATAATTGTCAGGACAATTCCCTTCTGAGACGTTTATACATGCATCACTCTCCTGGCTTATCTTCTTAACTGATTTTTCTTTCTTTCCAATGATACTGCCGACTTAACTTCCTTTCCATGCTTAAGTAACCGAATGGTGAGAGTGACGTTTATAATCCACCTTCAATCACACCGGTGTCCATGTCGAGCAGTGTTATGGGGAGCTGGACTTTTGAGCGGTCAATTCTTTGGTCACTGGTGGGGGTGAAAGCCAAAAACTGCAGGTGTGAGGCAACTGTGAGGGGAGAAGAGGAGCTGGTGGGGGAGGTGCGGAACAATGGGGGGGCGGCTGTGGGTGGAGCAGGAAGGGGGGATCTAGGAGGAGGAGGAGGAGGAAGGGGGAAAGAGACCCCAGGCCGGAGGTGGGCAGGGGCGCAGGCTGAAGCTGCTCTGGCTGCTGCCTTTCCTGGTCTGGCAACATTGGCTATCTTAACCTAAGAGTTTACTTAAAAATATTCCATGCTGGGCTGGAGTGGTGGTGGCTCAGAGTTTATAGCGCTTGTGTGGCATTCTTGAGGACCTGGTTCCAATTCCAGCATCACATACACAAATAAATGTCAGAAAAACAGAAACCAGATGAAAAAATAAAGAAAATTGGTTCTCTCTTTGTGCCTCTCTCTCTCCAAAAAAAAAAAAAAAAAAAAAAGAACTAACCATGCTTATTTTGTTTAGTACTGGGGGTTGAATCCAGGGGTGCCTACCCACTGAGCTATATCCCTGTCACTTTTTATTTTTTTTGAGTCTTGATGAGTTGCTGAGGCTGGCTTTGAGGTTGAAATCCTCCTGACTCAGCCTTCCAAGTAGCTGAGATTATGCTTATTTTAATGATCATTATATAGTTGTATAATAATTTTTCCCCAGATACACCTCTGTTTGACATTCATGTTTTTATATTTTTCCCCATTGCATCTAGATGTTGCTGTGATTAAACCTGTGTTCAACAGATATATTTAAACCATTGCTCATCTTTTACAAGGTGAAATGATTGAATGAGAGGGTCTGAATACTTTTATGGTTTCTAATTTTTGTTTTAAAAATTGCCCTTCATGTATTTACTTTCTCTTCAGTAATGTATGCAGGCACTCATTTCTCTGTAACGTAGGCAACACTGAGTCTTATTAATAACAAAACCCAACAATTGGTATAAGGAAGTAGTACTTTTGGTTCTTTAGGAGTTGGGTTGTACATTTCTTTTATTGTTGCTTAATCACTCTTTGTTTCTTTTGAGAATTGCCCAGTCATAGTTCTGTAGCATATATATTTTCTTATTGATTTGTAAAATTAAATAATATTAAAATACAGAATATGTTAACCTTACTCCTAGTTTTTTTTTTGTTTCTTACTTTTTAATAGTTTTGCTTTTAAATTGATACAGAAGGTTTTATTATTTATATAGCTAAATCTGCCTGTTTAACCTTTCTCATTGCTTCCTTCCCTCCTCTCTCTATCCCTCCCTGGGCTGGGGATAGAACCCAGGGCTAGCTTGAGCATTCTACTAAGCAGGCACTCAATCCCTGGCTCTAACTGCCTTTATGGGAGGAAAATTCTTTCAAGTTAAACAATTTTAAAAGTAATTTCTTCTAGACTTTTAGAATATTCTATTTTTTATTTAATTCTCCTCCTCCTCCTTGCCCCTTCTTCCCCCCTCTACTCCCCCCTCCTCCTCTCTCTTCCTCCCTCTTCCTCTCTTTTTCTTGTTTTGTTTGAAATTTAGTCTATATTGTTAGCTATATTTCTAGTACCGTTATTGAATAACTTCAGTCTTTGCTACCTGTTTGTTTTTGGTACCAGGGATTGAACTGAGGGCTGCTTAACTACTGAGCCTCATCCCCAGTCCTTTTTATATTTTATTTTGAGACAAGGTTTTGCCAAGTTGCTTAGGGCCTTGCTAAGTTGCTGAAGCTGACTTTGAACTTGCAATCCTCCTGCCTTAGCCTCCTTAGTCACCGGAACTACATGCATGCGTCGCTGTGCCCAGCCTGGAATTTTTTCTTGGATCACATATTAAATGTTTATACGTAATTGAGCTTTTCCCATCTTTTCATTTTTTTTCTTTTAATCAACTGCTTTGATTCACGTTTTATAGGCTATTTATGAATATAATTTATACACATTGTGCTCCACTGAACATTTGTAATCTTTCAGGATATATTTTTTGATGCATTATGTAATTCCAGAGGCCTATGTTATCCCATGATTTGCTTTATATGAGTTTTCTATGTTTCTGTATACAACATTTTTGCATATTTAACAGGTGTGTACTTTGCCTTTTACTCTCATGTTCTTTGCAGATTATTAGGATTTGTTTACCTATTTGGTACTTAGTATCATTTACTATTATTCTAGCTTTTGTATCCTAGAAAAATAAAGCCCTGCTGGGCATAGTGGCCTACACTTGTAATCCCAGCCACTTGGGAGGCTGAAGCAGGAAAATTGCAAGTTCAAAGCCAGCCTCAGCAATTTGGTGAGATCCTGAGCAAAATAAAATTTTGCTGGGGATGTGGCTCAGTGGTTAAGTGCCTCTGGGGTTCAATCCCTGGTACCACAAAGAAAAAAAAAGAAAAAAAATGAAAAAAGCCAAGTATGGCAAATCTGTAGATAATAAAGAAGTATGGACGGGCTCCTGTATTATCTGTTCTAAAAGGGAGAGCAAGTTTTAGGACAGCTTGAGCAACTCTCTGAGAGCCTGTCTCAAAAAATAAAAAGGGCGGAGGATGTAGGTTGGTGGTAGTGTGCACCTGAGTTTAATCCCCAGTACTAAAACCCTCCCCTCAAAAAAGAAAATAGCCAATATTGTTATTTTTAATTTTTACTTTCTTTAGCTCCCATGACTCAGTTGTGTATTCTGGTCTTGTTTTAGTCATCTACTGTTGCTTGGTAAACTACCCTAAAACTTTTTTTTCACTTTTTTTTTTATTAGAGGTTTATAATATACATAGTAGTTAGGTTCATTGCAACAAACTCACCACATGTCATGGAATTCAGTTTCAGTTCTTGATGTTCCCCTTTCCCTCCTGTTCTCTGTCCCAATCTCCCATTCTCCTTCTTCTACTCTACTAGAATTCCTTTCACTTGTCTATTTATATTCAATTGTTTATTTTTACTTCCAAATAAAGGTGAAATTCCCTGTGATATATGCACATAACATGATTTTTAAAGCATTCATTCTGCATTTCCTTTTCCTTTTCCTTTTCCCATCTGTCTATTCTGCCTCTCAATCTCCTATCCTATATTACTGATCTTCCCTTTACCTATCCTTCCCTACCACCTTCCTTTATTTTACTCTAGCTTTTGCATACGAGAGAAAACATTCAACTTTCAAGTTTCTGAGTTTGGTTTATTTCATTTAGCATGATATTCTCCATTTCTAACCATTTACCAGTAAATGCCATAATTTCATTTTTCTTCTTTTTTTTTTTTTTTAAAGAGAGGGACTGAGGGTTGGAGCCGTGGCTCAGCGGTTATGGTGCTTGCCTGGTATGTGCAAGTACATGAGTTCAAATCCCAGCACCATGTACACAATGAAGTATCGGAGCAACAAAGATCATGTGAAAAAATAAAACAATTGATTCACTCTCTCACTGTCCCTCTCTCTTAAAAAAAAAAAATGAACAGGGACTGAGAGAGAGAAAGAGAATCAATTTTATTTAGTTTTTCACGTTGCTTTTGTTTCTTTGACACTGTGTTGTGTATGTGGTGCTGGGGTTCGAACCCGTGTCCTCACTCATGCCAGGCAAGCACTATAACTGCTAAGCCACTGCTTTAGCTCCAGTTTCATTTTTCTTTATGGCTGAGTAAAACTCCATTTTGTATGTTGTGTGTGTGTGAAATTATTAATCCATTCATCTATTGATGGGCCCCTGGTTTGATTCCATAATCTAGCTATTTTGAATTGTGATGCTATAAGCACTGAGGTGGATGTACTGCTGTAGTATGCTGATTTTAGATCTTGTGGAAAAATACCCAGGAATGGAATAACTGGGTCATATTTACCCTACAGCTTTTAGTGGCTGATAATGGACAGGGCTCAGCAGGGGTAATTCATCTTCCATGTGGTATCTAGCTGGGTTTATTCATGAGGCTACATTAAATTGGTAGCTGGCTTAGGTGGTCTTAGTCACATGTCTCGCACTAGGTGCTGCTGCCTATAGGCTGGTATACTTCAGTTTTCCCACATATGCCCTCTCATGCTCTTAATTGGCCTGTATTATCAGGGAAGTGTTATCATGGCGTTCTTTACATGGTGGCTGGGACCCAAAATAGCGAAGGTGGAAGCCATGCAAATCTTCAGTTTCCTGAATGTGTACACCATATTCTGTTGGATAGAACCAACTCATGCGGTAACTCAGGTTCAAGGGAGTGGGAAAGAGGACATTTTATGATTGAAGGAGCAATAATATCCTATTGCAAGAATGGAGGCATGATTCCTTGGGAATCATCTGCTACAATAAAATAACTTTAAAATAGAAAAGTTTTCTCCACAGAGAATACAAAGTATTATTGTGTTAATTTATATTTTCTTTTGCAACTGTATTAACATTATGGTCAGAAAATGTTGTTTGTACTTAGATCAGGAAATAAAAGAAAAAAGTTTTGGGGGTATAGTAGTAAAATTATATCCTTTATTTTTATGTATTTTGTTCTGCTGGTATATAATGTCTTTAGGGCAGTGATGGAGATATTAATGTTTTATGCCTAGAACAGATTAAGTCCTTTGGTTAAATTAAACAGTATAAGAAGTAAATAAATCCAACTAAGTCTTTAGAACAGATTTGGTGGGTATTTTGGCACACACTTATAATCCCATCAGTTCGATCCCAGGAGATTAAGGCAGAAAGATTCCAACTTCAAGGCTAGCCTCAGCTACTTAGTGAGGCCCTAAGCTGCTTAGTGAGGCCCTGTCTCAAAATATAAGAGTGCTAAGGATGTAACTCAGTGGAAGGATACCCCAGTATTCAGTTCTCAGTACAAAAATATTAAAAAAAAATAGTAGCAAATTTCACACTCAGTATTGTTTTTTAAATTAATTACTTTTTAAAGGTGCTACGGATTAAACCCAGGGCCTCATACATGTTAGGCAAATGGTCTGCCACTGAGCTCATCCCCAGCTCTCTATACTGTTTTAGTTTTGTTTTGTTTTTAAAGAGAGGAGGACATTGAGTGAGAGAGTGAGTCAGAGAAAATCAAATTTTTATTGAGTTTTTCACATGGCTTTTTTTGCTCTGACACTTAGCTGTGTACATGGATGCTGGGGTTTGAACCCGCATACTAGTGTATGCTGAGCAATCGCCGTAACCGCAGCCCCATACTGTTTTTTTATAATCTATCTAATTACAACAATAGAGACCATTTTGGTAAAAATTCTTTGACATGAAACAGTATTGGACTCCTAATATGTAATCTCAGACTTAATCAAATTTCTTTTTTGTATTAAATTAGTTTAAGCACTTAATAGCACTAGTAACTAAATTTTTTGGGGGGGGGAGGGTTAAAAATGACTAATTCATCATTTTACAAGTACGCCTAGGATAGCATTTGTTGCCCGAGTTACTTTTTTTCTTTTTTTCGGAGAGAATCAATTTTTATTGAGTTTTTTACATGGTTTTTGTTGCTCTGACACTTTGTTGCGTCTGTGGTGCTAGGGTTTAAACCCATGTATATGCGCATGTCAGGCAAGCGCCGTAACCACCTAGCCACCACTCCAGCCCCTCTTGCCTGAGTTTCTATGTCCTGATCTCTAGTTTTAGGGTTGTGGATTTTTTTTTTTTTTTTTTAAGAGACGCACAGTGAAAGAGAGAATCAATTTTATTTTGGTTTTCATGTGGCTTTTGTTGCTCTGACACTTTGTTGTGTATGTGGTGCTGGGGTTTGAACCTGCATCCTTGTGCGTGCCAGGCAAGAACTGTAACCGCTAAGCCACCTTTCCAGCTCCTGGGCTGTAGAATTGTATCATAGAGAATGTGGTCCTTGTCACTGTGATGATACATGTGAAGTGCTACATAAACTGGAAAGTGCTATTTATAAAAAGTATTTGGTGTTTTTTTAAACAAGAAAAAGTATATATTTTTACCAAGTATAAATGCAGCTTTTATTTATTCATATTATTTTAGATTGATCAAGGATGTCATTTAAAAATAACATTAATTTTACTTGTTTATATGTAAAATAACACTGATGAGTGATTTTTTTTAAAGTTTTTTTTTTGGTAAATGTTTTAAATTACTATACGGTTTTAGAAAGAATCTCTGTATTTCATATGTATAGATTACAGTTTAAATTTAAATTGATTTACTTCTGTTCATTTTTAGAAATATAAAGAAAAGGACAAACACAAACAAAAACACAAGAAGCAGCCAGACCCGTCACCTGCATTGGTTCCATCTTTGACAGTTACTACAGAAAAAGTAAGTTTAAAGTACCATATTTTGCTTTATGAACTAGTTATGTGTTGATTTTTACCCTAGGAAGGGTTTTTACTCCAGGTTTTCTGATTTTTCCCTCCTTTTCATCCACATATCAAACATTTAAGAATCTCATATCTTAATCCTTTGTGCCACCTTCTATTTAGTCTTTGTCTCCAAAGACTTAAGTAAGAATAATAAGTGGGAAGAACGATTGAGATTAAGAATTTGGGCCTTGCCGTGGACATGATGTACCTGTGATTTTGATGTCTGGTTTTACCACTTGATTAATTTACCCTTAGGTTAATTTACCCCTCTGTAACTAAATTTCATTATCTGTATAAAGTAGGGGAAATAATTAATTAATTGAATGAAATGATACATCTAACAATTCGAAAGATATCTGGTTGATGGTAACTATTACTTAGCAAATATTAGGTATCATTAGGATTATTATATGGTTAATATGAAAATGAATGGAGGCAGGGATGGGTGGTTGAGACAGAGTAAGCAAGTGAGGAAATGCAGTAGGAAATGAAGCCAGACTGAAGGCGGGTTGTGTATGCCCTATATGCCAGTGTAAGGGCTTTGTCTTTCAGTTTGAGTAAAAAGTGAGCTGTTTGAGAGTTACGATGTAGCATGGTCTGACTTGAGTTTCGTGAAGACCTCTGTCTGTATTATCATGAATAGAGAGTCAAGAATAGAAGTAGGGAGACCATTAGGAGATTGTTGTGGTAATCTAGTGGGGATGGTGGTAATGGTGGAGGAGGTAGTAAAAGGCAATCTGATTCTAAGTATAGTGAAAGGTAGAACCCAGGTGACTTTTTTATATATAAGTTACCAGGTGTAAGATAAAGAGAGGATTAATATGTGATTCCAGAGGTTTTTTCCCTGATAAATGAAAGGAGTAGAATTAACAAAGATAAGAAAGACTACGAGTGTGGTAGGTTGTGGGGAAGGTGATCAACTTAGTTTTGTTAGTTTTCCATTGCTATCAGAGCTTAGTATCACAAATTTAAACAACATTAATGTATGTCACAGTTCTGTAAGCTAAAAAGTCTGGCTGGTTCATTTCTTTCAGTTGAAGGCCAAAATCAGGTTGTTTGATGGCCTAGATTCTTACCTAAAAGAATCTGCTTTTAAAGCACATTCAGGTTATTGGTTGAATTTGGTTCCTTGTGGTTGAATAATTAAGGTGCCCATTTCTGTGTTGGCTATCAACTAGGGGCCCACCCTAAGTTTGTAGGGCTTCTCTCAGGTCTTTCTTTTCTTTTCTTTTTAAAAAAAGAAAGAGGGGACAGAGAGAATCAATTTTTATTTAGTTTTTCACATGGCTTTCATTGCGCGGAGACTTCCTTGTATACGTGATGCTAGGGTTTGAACTCACGTACTTGTGCATGCCAGGCAAGCGCCATAACTGCTGAGCCACCGCTCCAGCCCCTTCTTCTTCTTCTTTTATTTTTTTTAAACCACTTGTTATCTCTACTTCTCTTCTATCTCAGAGCCAGTCATGACATGTTGAATCTTTTACATTTGGAATCTCTCAGACTTTCCTTGTGTTGCATCTCTTTTACTTTTATTCAGAGAAAGTTCTTTTTCTTTCTTTTTTTAAAGGACTCGTGATAAGATTGGGTCTACCCTGAAAAAAAACCTGGAATAATTTTCCTGGTTTTAACGTCCATGAGTTTCATTTCATTTATAAAGTTTCTTTTCCATATAACATAAAGTATTAACAGGTATCAGGGTTTAGGATGTGGATATAGTGGTGGGCTATTCTGCCTAACATTGATATATTAGGGTTGAGGTATCTGTTAGATATCTAAGTAAGGATACTGACTAGCCAGTTGTATTTATAACCTCCCAGTCAGGAAAGAGGTCCAGACTTTAGATATAAATTTAGGAGTTTTGTGCTTGTGGAGCCGCTTAAAACCATGAGACTAGGTCAAATCACCAAGGGTGGGGTGAGTAGAATAGAGAAAAGAGGCCTGGGTCAAAAGGTCTGGAGGAAGAACAACAAAGGAAATTTAAGAAGCCAGAGTTGGAAGAAAAGAAATAGGACATGGTATGCTGGAACCCAAAGTAAGAAAGGAGTTTGTGTCATATAATAATATGAGGACTGCCTGTTGGATTTATTAAAGTGGAGATTATCAGTGGTGTTAATGAACAGTGGTAATGTAATGTAGCAAAAGCCTGATTGGAGTAGATTTAGGAGATAATGGGAGGGTCATCCTACATAAATGGTTGTTTTCAGGAGCTTTGCCAAAAAAGAGGAATGATGGTAACTGGTCAGGGAACTGGGGATGAAAAAGGATATTTTTTCAAATGAGAGAAATAGAAGCATGCTAGTATATAGCATGCAATAGTGTAATAGCGTGCTAGGAATGATAATACAGAGGAGGAATTAATGATATGGAAGACAGGAAAATTGCTTGAGAAAGACATCTGCCAAACCAAAAAGCTGACTGTGGTAATAGAACAGAAGACAAAAAGATGAAGGAAAATATATTAGAAATAGACAGAGGTGCTAGGTATTTTTTGGAAATTTTCTTCTGATTCTAATTTTTCAGTGTGTGTGACATAAGAATCAATGTCATCAGTTGTAAGATGAGAGCAGAGTTATAGGTATGAGGCAAAGATGAAACATACAAAATTGTTTACTATAATAACAGCAAAAAAATTTATTAAGGGAATTTAGTCTAATTGCTAGGTATTTCTGCTATTTGAGGATCATGGTAGAGCTTTTTATTTTTCTCAATTCTGGTCTGCCTAGATATGTGTACGAGCACAAAGTAGGATTTAGTCACGTTGTTATTTTATTATGTGAATATAGTGAATGAGTTGAGTGTGAATGCATGGGGGTTTTTAATGATGGGTTATATTTAAACTCAGTAGTTTTTAAAATGAACGCAATAGATGATAAGGAGTATTAAATAATGATTACTGATAACTGGTGAAATTAAAGGATTGTTGGAATAGTAGAAAACAAATTGGAAATAGTAGTCAGGAGGGTAGGATGTGCTAAATGGAAGTTATGCAGGGGTTACAATTATTTAGTGATATCGAAATGTAGGTGGTGGCGGATGTGAAGGGGCTGTTGTAGGACAGAAAATAAGATGATTGGAAGAGAGTCTATCAAGGAGTTTGGAGACTATAAAAGATTAGCTGTATACTGAAATCTCAAAGAAATAGTGTTGGGGAGTGACAGAAATAGGTGTTCTGAGGCAGTGCTTGGCAAACTTTTCTGTCAAGGACTGGATACTAACTAAATATTCTGGGTCTTGTGGAATATACTGGCTCTTGTCTAGAACTCCGTTCTATGCTATTGTAGCATAGAAATAACCATAGTCAATTTGTAAACATGTGGATATGACGGTGTTCCAGTAAAATTTTATTTATGGACACTGAACTTTAAATTACATGAAATTTTCATATATCATGAAATGGCCATCTTGGTTTTTTCAACCATTTAAAATATAAAATCATTCTTAGCTGTTGAGCTACGTGTACAAAAATAGATAGATGACCAAAGGGCTTGGACTTTGCCAAATTCTTTCCTAATAATGAGGCCTACTAGGTGATGAGGTCTGGAGGGTTTTAGTGAAATTTCAATACATGTTGTATTGAAAAACAAGGAAACCTACCCAGTCTCTGTACCCAGTGATGGAAGAATTGTGGGAGCAAAGTAGTCATCATTTAGTTGAGATAGCTACAGAGGAAATGGTGGTTTTTGTTGAAGCAAAAAGCTGAACGGAATGTTGAGAAAAGATTGAGTTACATAGCACCTTTTCCAGATAACACTGAGTTCTAGAGAGCACAGTGGAAAGGTTTCAGCTGTTAAGCAGGGACGGACATGTTTAGAGATGAGTGTAGTCTTTTGGTGGGTGACATAAATAGGGATAAATCCCTAATCATTAATGCTGGTAGACTTAGGGCAGGTGTGGCCTTGAACACTTTGGAAGGGGTAGAGTGGGATGGTAGTGTGACCTCCTCCTTGACTCTGGATGATAGAAGACTTGAACCATACCTTCTTTTTGGTGTAAAGACGACATTTTAGTTTTATTTTATCATACTTACTTCCTATTGATATAGGTCAGGAAATGTGAGTCTGAGTTTTACTTTGGAGCTTCAGGGATCCTTGTAGACTGTTTAATGATAGGAAGGCACATTTAAATAAAAAGTCAAAGGGATCTTTACTAATGTTATTTTTAAATGCCTATGCAGTTTAGCTTTGTTTGTTTCTTTCCTCTCTTCTCTCCACTCCATACTAGGGATTGAACCCAGAATCTGCATGAAGAGCAAGCACTCTACCATGGAGCTTTATCCCCAGCCCTTTTTTGTTTATTTTTTGGCCCTGGGAGTTGAACCCAGAAGTGCTTTACCACTGACATACAACCCAGTTATTTCCTTTGGAGTGTTTTTTGGTTGGTTTGTTTGCTTTTTTTTTTCTTTTTTTTTTTTTTTTGGAGGCAGTGTCTCTCTGAGTTGTCTAGGTTGGCCTTGAATTTGCAGTGTTCCTGTCTCAGCCTCTCAGGCATTTGGGATTATAGGCATGAATTACTATACCCAGCTTGTTAGCACCTTTGGGTTCAGTCCCCAGCACTGGAAGATAAAAGAAGGTAGTATTTATTCAATATGTTACTTTTCATTATTATTACAACTTAGTTGTTTCTAACCATCATTGCAAATAAATCATAATTTTAAGTTTTTTAAAATTTGTATGACTTTCTTTCTCAACATGTTTTCTGTACACCAGATACTTGATCAGGTTTTCTTCTATCTCATGGCTCTTTTAGGAGAGGATAAAGGAGGACCTAATTTTAAGTGTATCTTTTAAATTATCTGTTAACTTTCATTTTTTTTTTAAATTTAAAGAGAAGTGGTTTTTCTCTTTATTATTAAAAATGGCTTTATAAATAGAACAGCAATATTTGTAAGTTGAAGTTAAAATGTTAAGAAAACTTAGGGTTA
>PVKS010044807.1:0-14139 GCA_004027875.1 Aplodontia rufa | reverse complement strand
GTCAAGAGAAAGAAATCAAAATGATAAAAATAGGAAGGGAGGAAGTCAAACTCTCTTTTTGCTGATGATATGATCCTGTATCTGGAAGATGCAAAAAACTCCATCAGTTAACTGCTTGAACTCATAAACAGATTTAGCAAAGTAGCAGGATACAAGGTCAACACACATAAATCAATAGCTTTCCTATACACTAATAATAATAGGACTGATGAAGAAATCAGGAAATCAGTCCCATTCAAAATATCTTTGAAAAAAATAAAATACTTGGGAATTAACCTTAAAATGGAAATCAAATATCTCTTCAATGAAAATTATTGGTCATTGAAGAATGAATTTCAAGAGGACCTAAGAAGATGGAAAGATGTCCCATGCTCTTGGTTGGGCAGAATTAATATAATAAAAATGGCCATTCTACTGAAAGCTTTAGATTTAGATAGATTTAATGCTATCCCCATAAAGATTCCTATGCCATTCTTTACTGACATAGAAAAAGCAATTCTCAAATGCATTTGGAACAGTAAGAAACCAAGAATTGCCAAAACACTACTAAGCAAGAAAGATGAAACAGGCGGTTTCGCAAAACCAGAATTAAAACTATACTATAGAGCCATAGAAACAAAGACAGCATGGTACTGGTATCAAGATAGGAAAGAAGACCAATGGAATAGAATAGAAGACCCTGAAACAAACCCTCAAATCTTTAAACATCTGATTTTTGACAAAAGGGGACAAAATATTACACGGAGGAGAGACAGCCTCTTCAACAAATGGTGCTGGACAAACTGGACAGCAACTTGCAGAATTTTTTTTTTTTTTGCTCAACGTTGAGTCTTTGGTTTCTTGCACAAATATTTCAGGTAAAGATTCTCAGACTAGAGGGTGAATTCCTTAACTGGCCACCTAGGCATATATCTATCTTGGTGTACCAGAGGGAAGTCAGGGGACACAAATCTCCCTTCTTGATCCAGGATTGGGCAACTCTTGTACAGTGGTACAGGTGAGTTTCCTGACAAATCAGCCCCTCCTCTTAAGAGACCTAACATGCAATACTCTGCCTCAGTTGCACTGTCACTGATTATGGAACTCCCAGCCCAAGGCCTGTCACTCCTCAACAGGGTCCATGGACTTCAATCCAGCTGCTTTGGGAGGAGTAACTCATCCATACTAAGGGTGCTTTGGGCAATATCAGCTCCAAAACCACACAGCATGCCACTGAACATCCACCTTTCATAATCCTTGTCAAAAACCATGGGCTTCCTAGGAATGCTCTGTTCTGAATCTTTTTAATGTTGTATATCATTTAAAATGCCATGCCAATGAAGGCAGGTGGGGTCTTGGAAGAAGGGCTGTGGTCAATTTGGGTATGTATGAGTTGCAATACCTTGTACGTGACTGCTGCACTAAGCATCCATACACTTAACCCAGGAAACAATACTTCAGCATATCCATTGATTCCCAGGGCCTCTCAGGCCCCATGCTTCTGACTTCGACGACTCATTTTTTCCATATATGCATCATGTCAGAAGCCAGCTTTGTGGCAGTTCATTGTATACAAAAAATGAGTTCCTAAAACCATAGCCATTAGCTTTGCTGCCATGAGTATAACCTAGGGTCAAGATGGACATTCAGTCTACAGACCTTCATCCAGCAGGAAAAGAAAGAGATGCTCACGGCATTAGCCATTGCAGGTCAAGAAAACCCTCAGAAATACTGTGAGCAACTTGGATTTGAAATGCCACTAATTAATACACATTACACTAAGATTCTGGCACAGTATGGAAAATGTGACTCTGTCCTGTTGCCAGAGTTAGATGACATGGTTGCTACCTACAAGGAAACAGCCCCCCAATCACTGTGACAAACGACATTTGACATCTGTCCTCAAACTCCATTTAGCATGGGGTAGCATGAACAT
This sequence comes from Aplodontia rufa, assembly GCA_004027875.1. Classification (NCBI taxonomy): domain Eukaryota; kingdom Metazoa; phylum Chordata; class Mammalia; order Rodentia; family Aplodontiidae; genus Aplodontia; species Aplodontia rufa. Next base: position 12,224 of record PVKS010044807.1, on the reverse strand, counting down.
TGTTGGATTCTTTAAAATCATGGTGCAATAGGAGGTCACCTCCTTCAAGGCCTCAGCAATATCCTCTGTGGACAACTCCCTGACTGAGCAACCTAGAGAGTACTCTGAGCAGCACTCAACTGATAAGGGGCACCTGATTTTGCAGTTATGCTAAACATGTAAGTTAACTTTCATTCCCTTTTCTAATAATCCTTAAAGTTCATGTCAGTCCCTTAAGCCAGGTCTAAAGACAATGGACCCCAGACTGCTAGTTATAGCTACATTCATCAAATTTCTTTTTCAAAGAAATCAAAACAAAAACCCAAAATAACACAAGACCATTCACTAGCTGTGAGGGAAAGGTCCATCCATCCCATGACAATAACCATCTCCACCCTTGGAAAAAGGCCATTATATTAACATATTATACCAACACCCCATATTTTAAAATATCTGTTTTGTTTTTGGCAAAGACGGAGAGAGATTTTCTTAAAACATTCAAGTGAAAATAAAAGATGAATTATTCTGTTTGGGAGGAAAGGAGGAGACATGAACATACAGTGAGGAGAGAAAAGGTGAACACGGAATGCTTGCATGCATGAAAAGGTAATAGGAAAGTCCATAAATGTGATGAATCAAAGCACCATGAATATGGTGCTCTTCCCCAAGTCTCAGTCTGAATCATCTTTTTCCATACAGTTTAAGACATAGATTATCTCACCCCTTTGTTCATTCTTTTTCTCTCTTGAATTGTGAATTACAGTGGCCTGATCCTATCTATGACTGTATTTTTTTAAATATATAAGTTCAGAATTTGGTATCTTAGACATCCTGGTAACTAAACATCATGAAAGCTGAAGATACTATTTCAGTGGAGAAGATGAATTGTTCTGCAAAGTTAAAAAGTTTATTCCTCCTTCTGCATTTCATCTAGAACTCAAATTGTCATATTCTTGTGCAGATCTGTGCAGTGTTCTTCTGGAAACAGAGAGAAAGGTTTAAGAATGCAAAGACTTATCAAACTTACCGAATTGCCTAGAGAGATTAGCTGAAAAATAAAAGTAGAAAGGGTAAAAATTAGCTCACAGGAATGAAAACCCACACGGCGTGGCAAATACAGATGAAAAATGATTTATAAATGCTAATCCATAAAAGTCAATAATTGTTCATCATGAGAGCCTGGAGACTGTGAGCTCTAGAACAAAACCCTTATCAAAAAGAACTACAGTCATATAAACGGGTATTCTTCATTCTTCACTCTTAGGAAATATTCATGATTCTATAATGCATCAACCAATTCTTAACATATTGCAATGATTATTTTATACCAAGTAGGTTGGAAGTTTCAATAGATATCAAACATGGATTTCACATACATTGTATGATATATATTGGTACCAGTCAATATTAGGTGTATATGATCTACATTAATTAATAGATAAGAACTCAGAACAAGTAAATCTAACATTAACTGTCTAAAGATTTAAGCCCTTTAGGGATAAATTTGTCATAAAGAGTAGACCCATTATCAGATTCCATTCATTATCATAAGTCACTAATGTGCCAAGGCTAAATAAAGTCTCAGAGAAAGTAGTACATTCAAAATACCTTATAAGAAAAGTTCAACTAGCATAGCCCAACAGTAAATAGTGTAGGATAAACCTAAAATGTATATATATACATTGAATGTAAATGTAATATGGAATGAATATATGAAAATGAATGTATAAATGTGTATATATATACTAACTTTTATATAAGTGGAAATATGTCCCTTAAAATATGTATTATATAGGTACATATGGAAATGAATATATAAAAGTATATATATATATATATACATGAAGTATATATATATATATGTAGATACGTATAAATGTGTGCGTGGATTTATACACACTAAAATATGTATTATGTATGTACATGTGTGAAATGCAAGAGGTCACATATTTTTCTGCATGAGGAACTAAAACTAATAAACAGGTATGCATATTCACAAATTTGAGAAGAACCACAGGTGATATGTAGAATCTATTTCAAACACTGAAATAACATTTTGGGAAAGAGTCAAATTCACAAGATGACAGAATCAAATTGCATTTCTGAAACACTAGAACAAATATGGAATGGGAAACATTGAAGCTCAGGTACAATTTTTTGCTATCTCTTTGGATGAGTCCTCCCTGTGGAACACTTTTCACATTTGTACCACAAATTCTTCCTAACACTGCATACAATCTATTCTACACCTGAAATATTGACCACATCTACTAAATGAACAACTATTCATCCATCTCCTTTGCTGTTTAACATCTTTAAAGATTTCACCTGCTTCTTGATCAACGTTGAATCTTTGGTTTCCTTCACAAGTTCCAGGTAAAAAATTTTTGCCTGGAATGAGATTTACTTTCAAGGCCACTAAGGCACATCACTATGTTGGTGTGACAGGAGGAAGACAGGGGATACATGTCTCCCTTCTTTGATTGGAGCAGGAGTGGGCAACTTCTGTACAGTGCTGCCTGATGAGTTCTCCAACAAAAAACCCCTCCATTCCTTAAGAAACCTACTGTACCCTGTGCTCATTAGCTGCACTGTCACTGACTACTCAGCTACTGATACCATCTCTCTCCTCAACAGGAGCCAAGGACTCCCTTCCAGCTGCTGTGGGAGGAGTCATTCATCCTTATTGTGGAGGAACTGGCAGGTCTCAGAATCACAGCCCCACCCCATACAACTAAAGCTCCCACTATCTCCCTCTGTGTCACAAAGAGCAGGCTCCAAAGAATGTAGTGTTGCAATCATTTTTAACCCATTTAGCACCCCCAATGTGCCCTAATACTATAAAGAAGTCTTAAAGGTAACAAGTCTACTTTGAGAGTTGTCATAACCATCACACAGGGCACTAATATTGATGTTATAATGCTGCTGATATAAAGAACAAGCATCACTTACCATTCTCTTGTGTTACTTTATCTGCATACAAAAAGAAAAAACAAACATAAAACAAAAAGTAAAAAAAAAATGTGTTTTTCTTTCTTTTTTCACAGAAAATGCTTCCAAGAATTTGGTCTCCCTTTGACAGAAGTGGAAATGAGACCTCAAATATATGATCCAGTGTGTCTGAGTTGGCAACTCATATTCCCTTAACAGAAATCCTCACATAAGCAGAGGATTAGGTGGAATTTTAAATATATTTACATCGGAAACGCATTTGCTTTGGGGAGGAAGCATCTTAATATTATCTCAGGAAGAGGTCTAGAGAGATGTTTGGGGATTATTTTATTAGTGAATATCTGAGGCATGTGTCACCTAGGACATTTATTGACCTGCCATTTACCCCAGTGCTGCCATCTGCTGACACCTCCACTGTAGCTTCTCCTTCATCCTGTGTCAAAGCACTGAGAAAATTCAGGAGAAAATTTGTGAACACAAAGAAGAGACTGCCTCAATGAAGGTGCACCTGCATGGTGATCTTTCTAAAGATTCATGAAGACTCTGGGTGTGAACCACTGTGAGGTCCACACCATTTGTCCAGTCCCACTATGATCCTTCACAACTTGATTACCAACTTCATCTCGTCCTTTGGAGAAACTCCACTCATTTGTCATAAATTGTGCTGAATTTAATCTGTAGTTGACATCTAGAATTCCACTGTGCATGACCAGGAACTGGTCCAGTACACTTGCTGCATGCTCCCTCTCTACACAACCTGGATCCTCATGTTTGTTTCCCTCACAATATTTTAGTAATTGGAGGCAAACAGTGATAGTGGTCCACTGCCAAATTCCACAGGCCAGAATGTGGGATATCCAAACAAATGTCTCATATTCATGGCACACATGTAAACGTTTGGAAAAACTCTGTTCACTGTGTGTGTACATGACACAGTCAGACTTGCAGGTGTCTCAAATATCCACTCCTGAATCCTGAGCCATGACAATGAAGGGGTGGGGGCTCTGAAGAAGGGCTGTGGTCCATTTGTGCATATATGAGTGTCAAACACTGGCACCTGCCTGTTGCGATAAGCATCCACACACTTAACACAGGAAACTAACCTTCAGCTTATCCATTAATTCCCAGAGCTTTCAGTCCCCATGCTTCTAGTTTTAAAAATCATGTTTTCTCCATACAGGCAGCACATCAGAAGCCAACTTTGGGGAAGTTTATTGCGCACAGTGCATAAGACCCTGAAGCCAATGCCATTATCTTTGCTTCCATGAGCATAATCTACTGTCAAGATGGATTATCAGGCTACAGAACTTCATACAGCAGGAAAACAAAGAGATGCTCATGGCATTAGCTATTGCAGCTCATGGAAATCCTCACAAATACTGTGAGCCACTTGGACTGGAAATGCTACTTTGTTGACACACAGTGACCTCAGATTCTGGAGTGGTATGGAAACTGTGACTGTGTCCTGTAGCCAGAGCTAGATGACTTGGTTGCACCTACAGAGAAATGCCTCCACAACAGAAAACACTGCACCATATGACACTTGAAATCTCTCCTCAAGAGCCATTTAACCTAGGGTAGCATGAACAAATGTTGGATACTTTAAACTCTAGGTGCAACAGCAGGTTACCTCCTCTGAGGCCTCAGCAATATACCCTATGGACAACTCCCTGATTTAGCAAACTAGAGTGGACTCAGATGAACACTCAATTGGTCAAGGGTACCTGATCCTACAGCTATGCAAACCTGTAAGTGTACCCTGATTACCTTTTCAATAATTCTCAGAGTTCTTGTCAGTCTCTTAAGACTTGACTAAAATCAGTGGGCCCCATCTACTATTGGAGCTATATTCATCAAAGTTCCTTTGCAAAGAAATCAAAACAAAACACAAAAGTAACACAAATCCATTCACTTATCTTTCGCCATCAGGGAAAGTTCCATCCACCTCATGAAAGTAAACTATCTCCACTCTTGGAAAAAGGCCATTATAGAAGCATATTATACTAACAACTTGTATTGAAACCATTGGTTTGTTATTGCCAAAGACTTGGGAAATATTCTTAAAACAATCAAGTTAAAGTAAAACACGAACTATTCTGTTTGGGAGGAAAATGTGAAGACATGGGCATAGAGTGAGCAATGACTATATATATCATAGAGGAATGTATGCATGCAAGGAAAGATAATAGGAAAGACCATCCATATGTTCAATCAAAGCACCACGAATACAGTGCTTTTCTCCGAGTCTCATTTGGAAGGGTATTTTTTCCATTCACTGTAAGAAGTGGGATCTCTCAACTCTTTGTGCTTTCTTTTAAGTCTCTTGAATTGTGAGTGAATGAAAGTGGCCTGATCTGTCCATAACTCTATTTATTATGTATGTATGTAGTACAGAATTTGATAACTCAGAGCTCCAGGGATGTGATCATCATGAACACTGAAGATAGGGTTTTCAGTGGAGAACATGCATACTTTTGCCACTTTCCTAAATTTAGACCTCTGTCTGCACTTCCCCTAGTAACCAGACATTGTACATTCATGTGCACTTCTAAGCAGTGGTCTTTAGGGACAGAGAGAATAATTTATGTATGCAATGACTTATCAAACTTACCCAACTGCATAGTGAGTGTAGCTGAAAAATGAAAGCAAAAGGTAAAAATGAGCTCACGGGAATGGAAACCCACATTGCAAATATAGATGAAAAATAATTTACAAGCTCTGATGCATAAACTCAATAATCACTGGTCATGGGATCCTGGATCTTGTGGGTCCCTTATCAAAATGATTTGTGAGCATGTAAAAGAGGGGTAATCAGCTTTCGCAGAGATTCAGGTTTCCATGATATATTGACCAATTGTTAACATATTACAATGGTTGTTTTATAACAAATAATTTTGTAGTTTGTATAGATACCACACATTCATTTCACTTACATGGTATCACATACATTGTTACCAGATAATATCAGGTTTACACGTTCTACATTAATAAATATGATCTCAGTACAAGTAAATCCAACATCAATGGTCTAAAAACTTAAGCTCTTTATAAAGGTATAATTTTCATACAGAGAAGAGACATTTTCACCTTTAATATCCATTATCATATGTAACTAATGTGCAGAGGCTAATAAAACGTCTCATGGAAAGTGATGGATTCAAAATAACTTATATGAAAGGTTCAACTAGCATAGCCTTACCTCAATTGGAGTGGGACAAAAGTGAAATGTATTTATACATACACACATATACATCAAAATGAAAGAATGAAGAAATAGAAATAAACGAATATATAAATGTGTATATATACACATAGGTATAAACATGTGGGTGTGTTTATATGCAGTGACTGTACACACACACACACGTGAAATCCAAGAGGTGACATTTTTCTGCATGAGGAACTAAAACAAATACATAGGTATGAATATAGACAAATCAAAAAGAACAACAGGTGGTACATTGAATCTATTTCAAGCACTGAAATAATTAACCTTTTGGGAAAGTAAAATTTATATAATGATAAAACCTAATTTCTTTTCTGAAACACTAGAACAAACAGAATGGCAAACATTGAACCTCGGGTAGGATTATTTGCTGTTTCTTTGGATGAGTGTATCCCTGTGTAATACTTTTCACATTTGTTCCACAATTTCTTCCTAACACTGCATATAATCTAATATATACCTCAAAATATTGATCACATCTGTGAAATGAATAACTAATCATCCATCCCTTTTGCTGTTTAACATAATTAAAGATTTCTCCTGCTTCTTGATCAAAGCTGAAATTTTGGTTTCTTTCACAAGTTCCAAGTAAAAATTCTCTGCCTGAAATAAGATTTATATTCAAGGCCACTCAGGCAATCCCTGTCTGGGAGGGCTAGGAGGAAGTCATGGTATACACATCTAACTTCACTGATTGAAGCAGCAGTGGGCAACTTCTGAACAGTGCTGCCTGATGAGTTCCCAGACGAATAAGCCCCCTCCATTCCTCAAGAAATCCACTGTGCCCTTCACTGCATCAGCTGCACTGTCACTGACTCCTCAGCTCCTGATAACATGGCATCTTCTTCCCCAACAGGAGCCGTAGACTCCCTTCTAACTGCTGGCAGAGGAGTCATTCATTCTTCCTCAGTGGGCACTGGCAGGTCTCAGATATACAATCCCAATCCATACTACTAAAGCTCTTTTCTTCCTCCATGTCATAGAGAGCAGGCTCCAAAGAATGTCCTGTTGTGATCTACTTTATACACATCTTAACATTTGCAATGAGCCCTAATACTATAAAGAAATTTTTGAGAATTGTCATAACAATCACACAGGGCATTAATAGTGATGTTGTAATGCTGTCCATATAAAGAATAAGCATTACTTACCATTCTCTTGTGATACCCTCTCTGTATACAAAAAGAAAACACAAACATAGAAAAAAAGTAAAAAATATGTTTTTTTCCCACAGAAAATCCTTCTCATAATTTGATCTCCCTTTGACAAAAGTGGAAATGAGACTCCAAATGCGTCATCCAGTGTGTCTGAGACAGTGGGGACTCATTATCCCTTAACAGATATCCTCAAATATGTAAAGGCAAGGGGAATTTTTAAGTATATATGCATTGGAAACCAATTTGCTTTAGTGAGGAAGCATCATAATATTTTTTCAGTAAGAGATCTAGCGAGATGTTTGTGGATTATTTTATTTGTGAATATCTGGGGCATACATTATAGAGGACTTTCAGTGACCCACCATTGACCTGAGGCCTGCCACCTGCTCATACCTCTTCTGCAGCTTCTCACTCATCCTGTGTCAAAGCACTGGGACAATTCAGGGGAAGATTTGTGAACACAAGGAAGGGACTGCCTCAATGGAAGGACACCTGTGTGGTGATATTCCTAAAGATTCATGACACTTGGTGTGAAACTCTGTGAAATCCACACCATTTGACCAGTCCCACTGTGTTCTTTCACAGCTTGATTAACAATTTTGTTTCATCCTTTGGAGAAAGTCCACTCATTTGTAATAGTTTGTGCTGAAAGAAGTCCATAGTTGGTGTATAAAACTCCACTGTGCATCACCTTGACCTGGGCCAGTACACTTGGGACATGCTCCAACTCTGCACAAAGGGAATCCTCACGTTTCTTTCCCTCACATAATTTTGGTAATTGGTGGCAAACCATGATAGTGGTCCACAGCCAAATTTCACATGCCAGAACGTGGGATATCCAATCCAATGCCTCAACTACATGTCATACATGTAACCTTTTGGCAACACTTTCTTTAGAGCATGTCTACATGTCACAGTCAGTCTTGTAGGTGTCTGTGAATATCCACTCCTGAATCCAGAGACACAACAATGAAAGTAGATAGGGGCTCCTAAGAATGGCTCTGATCCATTTGTGCATGTATGAGTGGCAAGCATAAGTACATGGGTATTGCACTAAGCATCCATAAGGTTAACACAGAAAACTAACTTTGGCACATCGATTGTTTCCCAGGCTTTTAGGTCACCATGCTTCTGGCATCAAACATTTTGTTTTCTCCACACATGCATCATAATAGATGCCAGCATTGGGGAAGTTCTCTGTGCAAAGGGCATATGGCCCTGAAGCCACTGCCATTAGCTTTTCTGCCTTGAGCATAACCTAGTGTCAAGAAGAACACTCAGTCTACAGACCTTCATCCAGCAGGAAAACAAAGAAATGCTCATGAAGTTGTCATTTCGGATTGTGAAAATCCTCACAAATACTGTGAGTGACTTGGACTTGAAATGCTACTTTGTTGTCACACAGTGGCCTCAGGCTCTGGAGTGGAATCGAAACTGTGATTCTATCCTGTAGCCAGAGCAAGATGAAGTGGTTGCCAAATATGGAGAAATACCTCCCAAATGGAAATCACTGTGACACATGACACTTGACATCTCTCCACAAGAGACATTCAAGGTGGGATAGCATGAACAAATGTTGAATTCTTTAAACTCACATTGCAATACTAGGTTGCCTCCTCCAAGGCCTCAGCAATATTCCCTGTGGACAACTTTCTGATTGAGCAACCTAGAGAGGACACTGAGCAACACTCAACTAATCAAGGGCACCTGATTCTGCAGCTATACAAAACCTGTAAGCTTACCCTAACTCCCTTTTCAAATAATCCTCAAAGTTCATGTCAGTCCCTTAAGACTTGACTTAAGTCACTGGACATCAACTGCTACTTGGAGATACATTCATCAAAGTTCCTTTGCAAAGAAATCAAAACAAAACCCCAGAATAGCACAAATCCATTCACTATCCTTTGCCATTAGGGAAAGTTACATCCTCCATGTTACAAGAAATTATCTCAAACCTTGGAAAAAGGCCATTATACCAATGCAGTAAACCAACAACTTGTATTGCAAACATTGGTTTGTTTTTGTCAAGACTTTGGCAAATGTTATCAAAACAATCAAGTGAAAATAAAACAAGAACTATGCTGTCTGGGAGGAAAATGTGGAGACATGGACATAGGATGAGGAGAGACTATATATATCATAGAGAAATGTATGCATGTAAAGGAAGGTAACAGGAAAAACCATCCATGTATTCAATGTGTGCTCTTCTCCAAGTCTCATTCCAAAGGGTATTTTTTCCAAGCAATTTAAGAAGTTGGATCTCTCAACCCTTTGTGCTTTCTTTTATGTCTTTTCAATTGTGAGTGAAGGAAAGTGGCCTTATCTATCTATGACTGTATTTATTGTGTAGTATAAGTGCAGAATTTAATAATTCAGAGCTCCAGGGATATGATCATCATGAGCACTGAATATAGGATTTTCAGTAGAGAATATGCATACTTCCATCACTTTCCTAAATTTAACCTCTGTCTGCATTTCCCCCAGTAACCAGAAATTGTCATATTCATCTGCACATCTGTGCAATGGTCTTTTGGGGACAGATAGAAAAATTTAAGTTTGCAATGACTTATCAAACTTACCCAACTGAGTAGTGAGTGTAGCTGAAAAAGCAAAGCAAACAGGGTAAAAATGAGCTCACGAGAATGAAAATCCTCATTGCAAATACAGATGAAAAATAATTTACAAATGCTGACACATAACACTCAATAATCATTGGTCATGTGATCCTGGAAGTTGTGCATCCTAGAATAGCCCCCTTATCAAAATGATCTGTGAGCATGTAAAATGGGAATAATCAAGTTTTACAGACATTCATGTTTCCATCCTGAGTCAACCGTTTGTTAACATATTACATTGGTTGTTTTATACCAAATGAGTTTGTAGTTTCAATAGATACCACACATTCATTTCACTTACATGGAATCACTTACATTGGTACTGGATAATATCAGGTGTACATATTCTACATTATTTAACAGATATGATCTCAGTACAAGTAAATCCAACACCAATGGTCTAAAGATGTAAGCTATTTATAGGGATAAAGTTTTCATACAGAGAAGAGCCATTACCACCTTTAATTCATTATCATAGGTAATTAATGTGCCCAAATTAATAAAAATTCTCAAGGAAAGTGATGTATTCAAAATAGGTGGTATGAAATGTTCAACTAGCAGAGCCTTACCTCAATTCGTGTGCAACAAAAGTGAAATGTACATACACATACATACATGTACATCAAAAAGATAGAATGAGTGAAGAAATGGACATGAACATATAAATGTGTACACATATACATAGTTATAGATATGTGGGTGTGTTTATATTCACTAAAATATGTATTATATATGTGAAATTCAAGTGGTGACATATTTTTCTGCATGAGGAACAAAAACTAATATATAGGTGTGCATGTTGAACAACAGGTGGAACATGGAATTTCTTTCAAACACTGAAATAATTAATCTTCAGGAAAGAATAAAATTCATATGATGACAGAATCAAATTTCATTTCTGAAACAGTAGAACAAGCATGGAATGGGAAACATTGAAGCTTGGGTAGGATTATTTGCTGTCTCTTTCATTGAGTGTCTCACTGTGGAATAATTATCATATTTTTTCCACAAATTCTTCCTAACACTGCATATAATCTATTCTAGACCCTGAAATATTGACTATATAAACAAAATGAACAACTAATCATCCATTTCAGTTGCTGTTTAATATCTTTAAAAATTTCCCCTGCTTCTTGATCAATGTTGAAACTTTGGTTTACTTCACAATTTCCAGGTAAAGTTTCCCTGCCTGCAGGGAGATTTACTTTCAAGACCAATAAGGCACATCCCTGGGTTGTGCTAGGAGGAAGTCATGAGACACATTTCGCCCTTCTCTGATTGAAGCATGAGTGGGCAACTTTTGCACAGTGCTGCTATATGGGCTCCATGAAAAAAAGAGCTCTCTGAACCTCAATAAACCTACTATGCCCTCCACCGGAACAACTGCACAATCACTAACTCCTCAGATCCTCAGACCATGGCAAATGACTTCTTAACAGGAGCCAAGGAATCCCATCTAACTGCTAAGGAGGAGTCTCTCATACTTCCTGAGTGGGCACAGGCAGGTCTCAGATATACAGACCCTCTCCATACCACTAAAGCTCCCGACTTTATCCCTACATGTCATAGAGAGCAGGCTCCAAAGAATGCTCTGTTGTGATAAATTTTATACACATCTTAACATTTGCAACGAGCCCTAAAACTATAAAGAAGTGTTAAAAGTAACACATCTAATTTGAGAGTTGTCATAATAATCCCAGAGGGCACTAATAATATTAAAATTTTGCCAATATAAAGAAAAAGCATCATTTACCATTCTCTTGAACAACTCTCTCTACATCCAAAAAGAGAAAAAAAAACAATAAAAATAAAACAAAAAATGTGTTCTCTTTTTTTTGCAAGAGAAAAATCCTTCCAAGAATTTGATTTCCTTTGACAAAAGTGGAAAAGAGACACCAAATGAGTGAACCAGTGTGTCTGAGAAGTGGGAAATCATATTCCTGTAACAGAAATCCTCACATAAGCAGAGTATTAGATGAATTTGTAATTACATTGACATTGGAAACCCACTGGCTTTAGGGAGGATGCCCCTAATATTTTCTCAGGAAGAGGTCTAGGCAGATGTTTGGGGATTATTTTGTTTGTCAATATCTAGGTAATATGTGGTAGAGGATGTTCTGAGACAGACATTATCACCTTAAATCCAATATCCTAGGTGACTAATGTGCCAAGTCTCATATAATTTCTCCTGGAAACTTCTGTATTCAAAAGATCTGGTACGAAAAAATCAAATAGCCCAACCAAACCTCAACTCCAGGGGGACAAAATTAAGATGTACACATACATAAACACATA
>PVKS010044806.1:0-14134 GCA_004027875.1 Aplodontia rufa | reverse complement strand
GAAGGCCAAGTGACCTCGTCCCTCTGCCACTCCCTTTGGGGGCCTGGTTCCTCTGTCCTCAGATTCAGGAGGCTGCCCATGAACAGTTATACTCTCAAGAGGATGCACAGCTGTCCCTTGGGATCTGTGGAGGATGCACAGCTGTCCCTCGGGATCTGTGGGGGACTGGTTCCAGGACCCCCACTGGGCTACATCATCAGCCTTCTTTCTTTTTCCTTTATTATTTTCTATTTTCTTTTCTTTTTTTTTTCTTTTTTTTATTTTAATACAAGGTCTCACTACATTGCCCAGGATGTCCTCAGACTTGGGATCCTTGCTCAGCCTCCAGTAAATCCACATCCAACTGGATTACTTATAATGCCTAATGGAATGGAAATGCTATGAAAATAGCTCTCCTACTGCATAATTTAGGGAATAATAACAAGAGAAAAGTCTGTACATGTTTAGTACCGATGATTTTTTTTTTCAAATATTTTTGATCCATGGTTGGTCAAATTCACAGAGGTGAAAGCTGTGGACAGGGAGAGCCAACTTTATATGTAGCCTCCTGGTGGGCTCCATAACAGATCCTTTCCCCGCACCCACAGGCCCTACTTCCCACATCTTCTGACCCCTTTCTCCTTCACCAACTGCCCACGATGTTGCCCAGCTGGCCTCTGGACCTGGAGTGGGACCCAGTCCCTGCTTCTCATGGGCTCTTCCACCTGAGCTGAGCCATGTGCCTCTCACCCACCACCCTCCCACCCAACGCTTCTTACCCTCTGTGGGTGTCATCACCCCACCCCACCCCTGAGTTCCTCCTTTTACTGGCCTATGACCCACTACTCATAGTGTCCTTCCACCCTGAGCTCTTGGGCCTCAGTCGATACCCCGCTGCTAAGTGATACCTGCTAGAACCCCGCCACCCCACCCCAGGGCCCTCCATCTCCCTGACCCTACCTCCTCCTCCTTCCTGCCTCTCAGCCCACACTGCCTGACTCATCCCAGCCCTGTGCCAGGACAGCGTTTTCTTCATTCCCTTCTCGTCCTCTACCATGATTTCTCAGAGAAGGATCCAGACACAGCCTGAGGATGACCAGAAGCCCTTGTTTAAAATTCTATGACAGTGAAACAAGCCAGACACCAAAAGGGCAAATACTCCAAGAGTGCACCTTCAGAGGTTGCAAGAGTAGTTGCATGCTTGGTGACAGGAAGAAGGATGGCGGTTGCCAGGGCTGGGGGAGGGGACGCTGGTGTTAAGGAGGGCAGTTTCAGCCAGGAGAAAATGAAACAGTTCTGGAGATGGGTGCCGCGATGGTTACACAACATGAACGTACTTAATGCCACAAACACACCTAAAAATGCTTAGAATGATGAATTTTGTTATGTAATGTCTTACCACTTTTTTTTTTTTCTGTACCAGGGATTGAACCCAGAGGTATTTAATCACTGAGTCACATCCTTAGCCATTTTCATTTTTTATTTTGAGACAGGGTCTCATTAAGTTGCTGAGGCTGACTTTGAACTTGCAATCCTCCTGCTTCGGTCTCCCAAACCACTGGGATTATAGGCATGTGCCACAATGCCAGGCCCACAATTTTTTTTTTTTAAGAAGAGAGAGGAAGGGGCTAGTGGCTCAGCGGTTTCGGGGCTTGCCTGGCATGCGCGAGGACCCGGGTTCAAACCCCAGCACCACATACGCAACTGAGTGTTGGAGCAACACAGGCCAACTCAATAAAGTTGTTTCTCTCTTTCTCTGTCTCTCTCACTGTCCCTCTCTCTTTAAAAGAAGAAGAAGAAGAAGAGAGAGGAACAGTGAGAGAGAGAGAGAAAAAGAGAGAAATAATTTTTATGTAGTTTTTCACGTGACCATCATTGCTCTGAGACATCGTTGTGTACGTGGTGCTAGGGTTTGAACTTGTATACTCACGCATGCTGCGCAAGTGCCGTAACCACCAAGCCACCACTCCAGCCCCCACAATTTTTTAAAAACTATGACAAAATCAGAATCTTGGAGCTAGAACCCAGACACCTACTTTTTTTTTTTTTTTTTAATGGTGGTTCTGGAAATTGAAACTAGAAGTACTCTACCGCTGAGATCTTTTTAAATTTTTCTCTTTTTTTCTTTTTAGTTTTTATTTTGAGACAGGGTCTAAGTTGCCCAGTTGTGCCCAGTCTGGCCATGAACTTGCGATCCTTCTGCCTCAGCCTCCTGAGTGACAGGGATTTCAGGAGTGCACCACTGTAGGCCAAAAACCTACACTTGTAACCAGCTCCCCAGTAATTTTTATGCACCCTATGCGTAAGACTGGAGAATTTTTTTTTTCAGAGACACAGACAAAGGTTTATTTAGGAAAGCAGAGGCATATTCAAGGGAGAATACGGGCAATCTAGAGAGTGAGAAACTTCGGGGTTAAAGCAAGGAGCGTGTATTCAAGGGAGAATGTGAACAGTCTCCTGAGGCAGAGGCGGCAGCCCATTGCTGTGGGGTGTTAATATTTGTACTGGGATGGTTGCTAGGGACGGGGCTATGGGTGGAGCAGGGGAAGAGCTACGCAATTCCACTGCCAGCTTTCCCTGCTGCCCATTGCCCTCAGGTCAGCCTTTTGCAGACCAAGTCCTGGGTCAAGGGTGAGGGCTAAGGTCAGGATCTGAGTTGCTCACTAATTCTTGTTTCGCCTTTCAAAACTGCATGAGCATCTCCGCAAGGAATTCAGATTTGCTACCACTCATCTGATGCATAACGACGGAGCCTCAGTTTCCTTAGGGACACAATACCTTTCTCACATGGCTCTTGTCATAACCAGGAACAGCCCTGCACGCCTGTAATCCCGGTGACTCAGGAGGCTGAGGCAGGAAGATCGCAAGTTTGGGGTCAGCCTCAGCAACCTAGCAAGGTCGTTAGTAACTTAGCAAGACTCTATCTCAAATAAAAACTAAAAAGGACTGGGGTTATAGCTCCATGGTAAAGCAATCCTGGCTTCAATCCCCAGTATTAGAGAAAAGAAAAAAAAAAAAGTACCAGGTGTGTGGTGGCTGACCCTGTGAGTCTGACGTTAGTCGAGACTCAAGCGTTTACTGAGTGCCCTGGGTACCAGGCCTGGACGGAGTCCTGGGGATTCAAGAGTGAGCAGATAGACAATATTCCAACATTTAGGTTACTGACAATATCGGTCTCCCTTCTCCCACTCTCTGGCCTCTGAAACACCTGCCAGAGGAAACACCTGGCCACAGGTAAGGAGTGTCCTGACCTTAGGGCCTGGGGTTGCAACCTGGTGAAGGAGAAAGACCCCAGGGGGCAGAAGAGTTATAGAGGCCTGGTTCAGGGAGTCACCAAACCCAGAGTCAAGGCTTTCCTGAGGTCACAATGACAGTGCCAGAACCTGAAAGATAGTTGGCTTAGAGGCTGGTGGGACATTCCTGGCCAAGGAATAAACACATACAAAGGCCCAGAGGCCTCTGATGCATTCAAGGAAGAGAAAGAAGGCCAGGGTGGTGAGGGCTGGGAGAGGTATACCAGGAAACCTTGTTAGTCATTTTCTTCAGAGGTCTCTGAGTCCCCGAGGCCCTCAGAGATCAGCTACCTAGGTGGGACCCAGCTTGTACTCCCTCGGTTGACTCTGCTCTTAGGAATTTCCCTCCAGAGATTCTGTTATCTTAAGAGCACAAAGCACTGGGCCTTCTTATCTCCTCACTTCCTAATCCCTGTGGTTTTGGGGAGATGGTTTTCTACTACCACCCACAGCCTCACCCTGCAGAGCCTGAGCAGTCATTGCACTAAGACCACCCAGTTGTCCCTTGCAGGTGGCCTTTCAGTTTCCCCCCAGAGACTTCGGACACTTGGCTATTGCTCTCTCACCCTCAGACCTCATGGAAAGGGACTCTTACCTTTCTCTTTTGTTTTATTTTTTCAGGGCTGAGGACCGAACTCAGGGCCTTGCGCGTGCTAGGCAAGCGCTCTGCCACTGAGCTAAATCCCCAAGCCCTCTCTTTTACTTTTCTCAAATTGACCACTCCTAGCAATGCTTAAGAAAGTGGACTGTGTGTGCCATTACAAATCACATGGGAACAACCCGTCCTGGGCCTTTTGGCCCACAAGAATTTCACCCACGTTGGCATAGTTGAAATTACGAAGTGCGCTTATTTCGGCCCTTACTGTAATAAGATAGTTGGACAAATTTTTAAGAGCTTTTTTTTTTTTTAAGAGGCCCAGTACTTGCATAGTTTGGGGTCTCTAAAGTGGTAAATGTGCTAAGAAATCACCTAAACATTTTTTTCAGGCCAACATTTTTGTCTTGGGTACTAGGAGGGTTGGAAGGTTGCCAGAATGCTCATGACCCTTTTATTAAGATGTTTCCCTAAGAGCCTGTCACCAAGCAAAGGGAAAGCTCCTGGACAAGAACCAGGCCTCCATCCCTCCTACCAAATGCCTTCCACTCCTTCTTCCACTATACGTGAAATGGATGAGGCGTGAAATCAAAATTCTTTGTCTAGAACTGGCTTTCCAAGTGGGTGATCCAGGCCTGTGTGTAATCTTGTCCTTTTGCCTGTTTTGCTGTGAAGCGGTTCTTGAAAGTATTCCAAAGTGACTTCAGAGAATATTCACATCTAGTCTTTTTTTCACTTCCACAAAAAGTTTCAAGCTGGCCACAGGCCTGTAATCCCAGCAACTTGGGAGGCTGAGGCAAGAGGATCACAAGTTGGAGACTAGCGTGGGCAACTTCCTGAGACCCTTTCTCAAAATAAAACATAAAAAGGTTTGGAGACATGCCTCTGGGTTCAAGACAAAAATGAAAAATAAAAAATTATAGCAAGCTTAGCTGGTTGCAGGGGCTGGAATTCAGGGGAGAGGTAGACAAGTTACTCCTTCCACTTGATTCTGCTGGGTTTGGGGGAGGGCATCACACCCCTCTCCCCCCAGCTTCCAGCAGGAGGGCAGCATCAGAGCTGGCTAAGCCCCACCCAGATCCTGCTTCCTGCCAAGCAGGTCAGCCTTCTGAACCCTGCTGGTGCCTGCTGGGGAGAACAGGCTGGCCCAGCAAACAGCTGTCCTGGACCGTGAGAGCCACAGTACCCTCAGTGCGGCCAATCTTACCTCTGCTGCTTTCCAAATCCCCTCAGCAGCTGATATTTTCAGGGTGGGAAAAAATCAAGCTCAAGGGTTAAATGACATCACAGGCTCTGACAGCTCATTCCAGGTATATCAACTTCGAAATGAATCAAGCAGACTTCGTTTTAGCACAGAAGAACCTGACGGTTTCTAAGTGGGCTCTGAATTCTGAAACCCTGACCTCTGTCCCCAAACAGGGCCTTCCTTCCTGAGCTCTCTGCTATGCAAGGAATTCTGCCTCAGTTTAAGAAAGAAAGAAGAGGGGGAAAAATCCCTCCCCACCAGATTTGCTGCTTTCTGATCTGATCAAGTTGGAATGTGGCATGGAGGAAGGCCCTGCCCGGGCAGAGGACAGCCATCCACAGACCTCACTGAACAATGTTCACCGCCTTCCCCCAAAGCCCAGAAGCTCCTTCCACGAATAACTGTTGAAAGAAAACTGAGTAGCTGGGACCGCAGCTGGGCTGGTTTTGACCGTGAGCTAAGCTGGATGGGAAAGAAGGTGTTAGGCTCCCTCTTCCTTCATTCCTGCATCACCCTACACTAGACTCCCCTAGACTCCCCGAGCCTCCACGCCTCCTCCCTCAGACCTAATGCTGCCACCAAAAACCTCCCCAAACCTCCGCTTCTAGCAAGTCACCTTCAACACTCCAAAACCCTTGGCTTTCCAGATCCAGCCAAACCCTCTGCCTAGACGTTAAGACTTCATAATCTGCCTTCATCTTCCTGCCCCGCCATCCCCGCTATTCCCAGGGCATGACCTTTGCCAGGTGAAGTCACTTCCTTCTTCCCTATGGGACACCTTGCCCACTTGGGACTTGTTCATCCCTGGGCCATCACTCAGATCATCCCCTGATACTGCACCTGCTCTTCTCCAAACCCTAGCTCAGGTCTTTCCTTCTTCATCCACACCATAGGACACAGTAAGAGAAAGGACTTCGGAGCCAGTCAACCTGGACTCCAATCCTGACTTTGCCCACCTCTCTGGGATTTTGACTAAGTTGCTTAATCCTCTGTAACTCAGATTCCTCCACAACAGGAATATCATTGCACATACTCCTGGGGTTCTGGAGCGAATTAGATAAATTAAGTCACATAGAACATTTGCATCCTGCCTGACATACACAAAGCATTTGATAAGGACTCTTATTTTAACCAGCCATGCTGTCCCTCTCCAGTATCCTTTCCCCCAGTTTCTAGGGTTTTGTTGATGGTTTTGTTTGCTTTGTTGAACCTGGGGTGCTCTACCACTGAGCTACATCCCAAGCCCTATTTTAGTTTTTATTTTGAGACAGGGTCTAAGTTACTCTGACTGGCCTTGAGCTAGCAATCCTCCTGCCTTAGCCTCCCTGAAATCCCAAGTAGCTGGAATTTCAGGTGTGTGCCACCACACCTGGCTCTTCCCCCTGATTTTCTACTCGTGGTTTTACAGAGGCCACACTGCTGGAGTACATCCCGTACTGTGGTGTCACGGGTGACAAAGAGGAAGCAGAACATTTTATCTGTGATTGTCACATCAATAAGCAATAGCTTATTCATAAACATGAAATAGTCCTCATTCCTAATGTGCAGGATAAGCAAGAGAACTCGTCCTGCTTCTTCCTGGTACCATTTAACCCATAAGAGACCTAGGAGGGAAAAGTCGGGGACAATCTGTCAGGAACACGAAAACAAGACTCATCCTCCTGATGCGTTTGAGCACCAAAAAGAAAGATGTGGCTTTCACACCAAGAAACAGCCTGGAGAGTGGCCCAACCAGAGGTGGGGACCTCAGCCAGCCTCTGCCCCTCCTGAAAGCGTACTGCACCCAGGTCACAGGAGACCCCCAAAGGCCCAGGGTCACAGGGCCATTAAATGGCCACCAGGGTGGGGTGGGCCTTGGACCTTCTGGTTTACCAGAACCCTCATGAATCAATTCACAGGTCAGATTGATAGAGGAGTTAACCTTTCAGGTCTCCGTTTCTTCAGCTTTAAATTGAAGAAAAGTGAAACCAGACGATCACTAACGAACCAACCATTCTGAAATTCTCTCCTGTACCAAGACGATCTGCACGGCATGTTCTCTGCAGAGTCAGAGCAAGGAAAGGAATTCACAGACCAGTATTAAGAAGAAGGGTAGGGGGGCGGCTGGAGCGGGGCTCCCCAGTTACGGTGCTCACCTGGCATGCACAGGGACGCAGGTTCAAACCCCAGCACCACGTACACAACCAAGCGTTGGAGCAGCGAAAGCCACATGGAAAACTAAATAAAAGTTGATTCTGTCTCTCTCTCACCCTCTCACTGTTCCTCTCTCTTTAAGAAGAAGAAGAAGGAGAAGAAGAAGGAGGGAGGGGCTGGAGTGGTGGCTCAAGAGGTTACAGCGCTTGCCTGGCATGTGCAAGGATGCGGGTTGAAACCCCAGCACCACGTACACAACTAAATGCCAGAGAAAAGAAGGCCATATGGAAAAATAAATAAAAATTGATTCCCTCTCTTTCACTCACTGTCCCTCTCTCTCTTTAAAAACAGGAGAAGGAGGAGGAGGAGGGATTTAAAAACAGCTGAGGGCTGGGCTGTAGCTCAGTTGTAGAGTGCTTGCCTAGCACACACAGGGCCATAGGGTCCACCCCTAGTGCCACAAGAAAAAAAAATCTGAGCTGCACTATAACCCATCTGTGCCCTGATGCATTTGCTACTGGAGTCTACCTAAGAATGATTGGGGCCAAAGGTGAGGATGACCACAGCAAGATGCCTCACTCATCAGGGTTCAAATCCCAGCTCTGACGTTTTACACTCAAGTTATCCAGCATGTGAAGCTCAGCAATTCATAAGGCTGGTAATGCTTCCTACCTCATGCGCTTATTGATTAAAGGATAAAGCACTTTGCACGTGGCCCCAAACACGGGATGTCATTACCCCATTCAGCAGCAGCTGCTGATCAGGTGTTCACTAAATGACAGATGCTGTTACAAAGGCCTGGGGGCACAATCTCAAACAAGAAAGTCTCCTCCTCATGGACATTACTTTTAAAAAAAATAAACACAGATAACAAGAAATAACCAAAACTAGTTATTGGACATGATGGTACACCCCTGTAATCCCAGCTACTTGGGAAACTGAGGCAGGAGGATTGCAGGTTGAAGGCCAGCCTGAGCAATTTAGGAAAGACCCTGTCAAAATAAAAATTTTAGAAAGGGATAAGGTTGACTGGCCATGGTGGCACATGCCTAAAATCCCAGTGACTCCGGAAGCTGAGGCAGGAGGATTACAATTTCACAGCCAGCCTCAGCAACTTAGCGAGACCCTACCTCAAAATAAAAAAATAAAAAGCGGGGACTGGCGCAGTTACGGCACTTGCCTGGCATACACGAGTGCGCGAGTTCAAACCCCAGCACCACGTACACAGTGAAGTCTTGGGGCAAGGAAAGACACATGAAAAACTAAATAAAATTGATTTTCTCTCTCTCTTTCTCTCTCTCTCTCTCTTTCTCTCTCACTGTCCTCTCTCTTAAAAATAAATAAATAAAATTTTAAAATAAATAAAAATGGCTGATACCAAAAAAAAAAAAAAGTGAGGTTGTGACTGAGTTACAGAGTGCATACCTAGCACATGTGAGTACTGGTTTCAATACTAAGTACTGCAAAAAAAGAAAAGAAAAGAACCAAAATAAAAAGTCAGGTTTCGGGCTGGAGCGGTGGCTCAGTGGTTTCGGCACTTGCCTGGCAAGCATGAGGACCTGGGTTCAAACCCCAGCACCACGTACACAACTAAGCGTTGGAGCAACGAAGGCCATGTGAAAAACTAAATAAAGTTGTTTCTGTCTTTAAAAAAAAAAAAAGTCAGGTTTCCTTAAACACGCAGGGAAAAATATGAAGAACAATCATCAGGCAGGCAAACGGGATAGCGATGGGATGTGCAAGACCACCAGAGTAGATGAACCTTGAACAGAGACCTCAGTCACTGTAGTTCTATGAATAATCCTCATTGGCTGTGCTCTGGGTTTGGCACTAACAAAATATTTCTCCCAGTGTCCAAATGGGCATTTCTGCCTGACTTATCTCACCAAGTGAAATGTCAGAGGTGGAAGACAACTAAGACTTTCCCTAGTTCATTTTAAGATGAAAAACCGAGACCCACAAAAGCTATACCAAGACGCAAAGCAAAATCCCTGACGTCATGGGGTTTGCGTTCCCGGGGAGAAGTGAATACATTATGGAATTAAAATGCGTCAAAAGTAACAAGTAGAAAGAAAGAGTAAGAAGCAAAAAAGATCACAGATGGAGCCGGGCACGGTGGGGCATACCTTTAATCCCAGCAGTTTAGGAGGCTGAGGCAGAAGGATCACAAGTTTGAGGCTGTCTCAAAGTAAAAATATAAAAAGGACTGGGAATGCAGTTCAATGGTAAAGCACCCCTGGGGGTTCAATCTCTAGTATCAAAAAATCAAAATTAAATAAGCCTACCTGGTACCTGAGGTCAATGCAGGGAGGGCTTGTTATTTCACATGAGGTGACATTGTAGGGTGGAGATTGTCACAGGGAAAGACATTCCAAACATAGTTCACAGCAGATCCAAGAACCCCGAGGTGGGAGCTTGCCAATTGGATCAAGGAACAGCAAGCAGGCTCTGCGGATGAGCTCAGGGAGGTAGGGAGAGATGGTGTGAGAAGGACAGGGAGAGCCAGATCCTGAGGAAGCCTTGGACCACAGCAAAGACTGGAGCTGCACCTCACAGAGTTGGAGAGCCATGGTCATGAGTGAAGAATGACATCGTTTAACTAATGCCTTGAAAGGATCAATCTTGGAGCTGGAGCGGTGGCTCGGCAGTTACGGCGCTTGCCAGGCATGCGCAAGTACACGGGTTCAAACCCCAGCACCCACATGCACAACCAAGTGCCAGAGCAACGAAAGCCATGCAAAAAACTCAATGAAAATTGATTCTCTCTGTCTCTCTCTGCCTCTCACTGTCTTTCTCTCTTTAAAAAAAAAAGGGGAGCTGGAGTGGTGGCTCGGTGGTTAGGGTGCTTGCCTGGCATGCGCAAGTACATGGGTTCAAACCCCAGCAACCCATGTACACAGCTGAGTGTGGAGCAATGAAAGCCATGTGAAGAACTCAATAAAAATTGATTCTCTCTGTCTCTCTCTCTCACTGTCCTTCTTTAAAAAAAAAAAAAAAAAGGATAAATCTTCTATGGTTTAGGATCAAAAGCATATCATATTGTTACTTTATATACATTTATGATTGTACAACTCAACTCCTTAATAAATAAGTAAATAAAAAAGGATCAATCTTGTTGCCATGGTAAGAAGAGACTAGAGACCAGAGGGGTCCAAGATAGAAACGGAGAGCAGTTGGGTGTACTTGTACACAGGTACACATCTAATCCCAGCCACTCAGGAGGCTGAGGTAGGAGGATCACAAGTTCAAGGCCAGACTCAGCAACTTAGTGAGGCCCTAAGCAACTTAGCGAGACTCTGTCTCAAAATGAAAAATAAAAACAGCTGAGAATGTAGCTCAGTAGTAAAGTACTCCTGGGGTTTCTTCCCCAGCACCAAAGAGAAAAGAAAAAGAAACAGGGAGATCAGTTAGGAAACAGTTATCCTAAGCCAGGTAAGAGTGGCAGGGATTCAGAGCAGGGCAGCAGTGGTGGAGACGGGGAAGTGAGCAGATTCTAGATATGGAGGATGGAGCTGATGGAATTGCTAATCTTGTATCAGAAGTTAAAAAAAAAAAGCATTCAGAATGATGTCAAAATTTTATCCTGAACAGCCTGACATTTATTGAGATACAGTCTGTGAGAAGCACCTGCAGAGGGTAAGCACCTGAGGAGGGTAAAGAAAAATTTCCCACCAAATATTCAGACTCTCTTCCTGATTTATAAAGCCCCCCATGCATAAGAGACGGATCCCGGGGATGGGGATTTAGCTCAGTGGCACAGCGCTTGCCTAGCGTGCGCAAGGCCCCGAGTTCGGTCCTCAGCCCTGAAAATAAATAAATAAAAGAGATGGATCCCATGATCCAGCAACTGCACTATCGGACACATGCCCCGGAGAAGAGACAGCAGGTACCCAAAGAGACGGCTCGTGCACCAGTGTTCACAGCACTGTCCTTGGTTCACAAGGACCAAAAGGTGAGAAAGTACCCCAAAGATCCATCCGCAGATGAATGAATGGATGACGAAATGAGGCGATGACATGCAATCAAATATTAATCATAACAAGCAATGAAGTTCTGACACATGCTGCAACGCAGATGAACCCTGAAGACGTGCAAGCCAAGTGAGCCAGACACTAAGGGACAATTTTGATTTGATTCCACCTACATGAGGTACTTACAGTAGTCAGATTCGTAGAGCCGGAAAGTGGAATAATCATTGTCAGGGGCTGGAAGAGAAGGGATGGGGAATTAGAGTTTCAATTTGGGAAGCTGAAAAACGTTCTGGAGCTGGGAGCAGTGGTGCAAGCCTGTAATCCCAGCAACTCAGGAGGCTGAGGCAGGAGGATCACAAATTCAAGGCCAGCCTCAGCAACTTAATAAGACCGAGGTTTTTCCTACAGTTTTTCTAGCAGCAGGTTGCGGAATAACCCAACAAGAGGGATTTGGACTAAGGAGAAGTAGATCAGTGGATGAGGAGGGACAGATTGGAAACAGAAACACGTTGCAGATAAAAGAATAAGATGAAAGAGGATAGGACTGGAATAAAATGATAAGAGAAGCCAAATGAACAAAAGGGTCAAAAACAGCATCAGGAGGGGCTGGAGCCATGGCTCAGCGGTTACGGCGCTTGCCTGGCATGCGTGAGTATGCGAGTTCAAATCCCAGCACCACACATACAGTGAAGTCTTGGAGCAATGAAAGCCACATGAAAAACTAAATAAAAAATTGTTTCTCTCTCTCTTTCTCTCTCCTTCTCTTTTTAAAAATAAACAAATAAAACTTTAAGAAACAGCATCGGTAGCTCTATGGCCACAAATGGTGAGGGATATCTGATGACACTCTGGTGCAAAGCTGATAAAGGGGCATAAATATAACAGTCAGCATTTATTAACCACGTACTGGGTGCCGGGCGCAGCTCTAAGCACTGAACTGGCACCAGCTGGCTTACTCCTGGCAGCATCATTTAAGGAAGTGCTATGGCCACCCTGATCTCACAAAGAACTCGGAACCAGGCCGAGACTAGGGAAGCAGAAGCAGGACTCAAACCCAGGCAGCTGGCTCCTCAGCACCAGGCTCCACGGCTCTGGAAGCAGGACCACACAACCCCCAACGCCGTGGCCGGGAGGCTTTATGTTTCTGACATCTCACCCACAGAACCTTCCAGAACATTTAGGACACTGTGTCACCAGAGGACTGCATTCAAAGGCTCTGCGGCCTGAACTTCACAGCCTTATCTACAGGTTCTGCAGTGACTCTCTGGTTGATTTTCTGCTTATTTATCAAAATGATGATTTATGACCACAGCCGATCGCGATGTTACCACGAGAAAGCAGAGCAATCTCTGTTGCGTTCAAATGAATTTTTTAGATATTCAGGAAATGGCAGAATCCCCTTGGGAAGCTGATTTTGGGAGAGCTGAAGGCTGGTGGCAGGGTAGGGAAGGGTCATTTCTGGCATTCCAGCGAAGCCATGTTTACACAACGCTCCAGCTTCAAAGTCCACAACAGTGAGGGACACACAAGCTAGTTTCTAAGGAAACGCCCCTCGTTAGGGAAAAGAGGCGTCCCTGGCAGGGGGAACTGTAATCTTCCTCCTTAGTTTAAACCAAGGTACAGTAGGTGGGGATGAAAAGACGCACCCGGCTCTCTAAGCTCCAGGGACTTCATCTGAACCCTGGCTGCTGGAAGTCTGACTCATTCAGCGTCATAGGTGATGGCTCCATCCATGCATAAGAAATTAGTGACATCCAGTACAAATCCTTAGAGGAAAGTGATCCAATCCCAAGGAACGTAATGTTAAAGTGAATCCAACCAGCAACAGGTGTCCCATTGGGAAGCCAGGACCTGTTCCCAAAGGGCGGACGAGGACTGTCCAGCCCTGAGAGTGCTGGGAAGCCAGGCAGAAGCTCTCACCATCATCTGTATGTTTTGTTTGCAGGCATCCTGTGCTGAGGAGCCTCCCAGGCCCGTGGGTGTGCGGGCTAGAGGAAGCCTGCTCTGTAGGAGCTGAGACAGGGATGCCCAGGTGCTCCAGTAGGCAGACTTGGAGCTTAGACTTGGAGGCAAGGGGTGGTGATTCAAAGACCCAGTAGGACAGGGGCAGCCTGCTGTGAAAGAGCATCGTAAAGACACAGAAGCCAACCTGCATGGTGGATTTGGGGACCTGCTATGGCAGGAAGGAAGGGTTCCCTGTGGGAAGTGGTGGAAGCTGGATAACAGTGGCTTTGTGTGTTCAGTTTACCCGTAAGCCATGAGGAGCCGCTGAAGGAGTTATGCAATCTTTTTTTTTTTTTTAATTTTAGACTGACACTACTTAGGTTCAGCAGTGGAGGAAGAGATAGCAGAAGGAACAGGCAACCCTCTCCCATAGATGGGTTCTGAGGAGCTCAAAAGAGCCAAAGTGGCAGGGTTTGGAAGAGGGGAGAGAAGTTCCTGGGTGTTTATTTACTAAAGGGACAGTTACCAAGGGTAGAGATGGGGCGCTGGGGAGAGAAGAGAAGAGGGAAGGGAAATGCTCAGACCCTTGGAAGGGTCAGCCCTGGAGGCCAAGGCAGCATACCATGCTGGGGTGCAGGAAGCTCCCCCCACCCTCCCCTCACCCCCCACAGGAGTGGAGAGGGAATGAGCTGGGCTCCATTTCCCCAGTAACAGTGAAGTCACTCTACTCCAGCTGACATGGCCCTGTGGGATGCAGGCTCAGAGAATACTACCGAATTTTAAGAAGACATAAATTTCCATATTTTCTGCAAAATCTCCTGATTCTTAAATGTTTACAACTAACTCCAAAGGAGTTTAATTTTTATACAGGCCAAAAACCATAACTATGACCTAAACTGGGCAACGGTCCCCCTTAACTTCCTTGATACAGGACTTAGACACCCCACAGTCCCTTTTTCTTCTCAGGGGCACC
>PVKS010044805.1:0-14135 GCA_004027875.1 Aplodontia rufa | reverse complement strand
TCATCAGGGAGACCAGGGAGGGGAAGGCTACCAGGAACTCCAGAGGAGAGGTTTTAGCTGGAATTCTAAACGTATATGGGGACATTGATGTGGCATCAGGCAGAGGCCAGGGGACCGCATGCAATGGCATGGTCCGGCATTCCTGCGCTTACATTTCTCAGGGCCTCACAGAGGTGAAGGAGCTTTGGTATTAAATTCACTGATGCACAGATACATGAAGGAAGAGGATGGTGTGAACCCACCCCTATTTTGGCTAACAGCATGGTCATCACCACATGTGGACTTCTCTTTCTTGTGTCCTTCGGGCAGCCTGCATTGCTTCTTTCAGGGTGGCAGCAAGCTACTTCCTGTTGCTCTGCACAGGGGTTAAGACAGTTTCCTAATACAAATTCCCCAGTGTTACATATAAGCATAATCTCGGAGGGCAATTTTGACTCAAAAGTTGAGGCCTCTGTGCAGAAAGGAAGACAGATGATTCAGGTTACTTTGTTTTGCTGGAACACCGAAATTATAGCTGGGAATGAACAAACAGTCCTCTAAACCCTAAAACAGAGGAAATTCAATAAAAGTGCACACTGTGAAAAGACAACCAGAAAGGCACAGAACTCACCAATAAAACACATTGACTAAGAACCACAACTACATAACTATCCTAACACTGATTGTGAATGGTTTCAACACACCAATCAAAAGACACAAGTAGCAAATTGGATCAAAAACCAAAATCCAAAAGTACACTGCTTACAGGAAACCAAACTTAGATTCAGTCACATCCATGTGTTCAGGGAGAAAGGATGGAAAAGATATCTACCAGGGATATGGACCAAGAATGCAAACTGGAGCTGCAATTCTTATATCCGACAAAGTGAATTTCAGATGTAAATTAATCAGAAGAGATAAAGAAAGCCACTGCATCCTAGTAAAGGGAACACTACAACAGGATGATATAAGCATAGTAAATATGTACTCTTCAAACATAAAAGCTCCCAAATGCGTGGAAAAATTACTCCATGACATAAAACCACTTGTAGTCCTCAACACAATAATACTGGGAGATTTTTAATACTCCTCTCTCGCCAATTGATAATCTAAACAAAGATAAATAAGTAAATAAATAGATCACCACTCTAACTGACTCCATAAATCAAACGTACTTAACATACATGTATAGATAATTCTACCCCAAATGGGGTGAGTATACCTTCTTATCAGCAGTGCATAGTTTCTTCTCCAAAATAGATCATTTTCTAGTTCACAAAGCAAATCTCAGCAAATGTAAACAATTGGTATCATTCCATGTATCCTCTCAGACCATAATGCCATGACCCTAAGAATTAACAGCAAAAATCATACAAAAAACACATACACATGGAGATTGGATCTGAATGAAGAATGGATCCAAGAAGACATGAAAGCAGAAATCAAGAACTTCTCAGAAGAAAATGAGAATGAAGACACAACATATTGAAACCTTTGGGATAGCACAAAAGCATTCCTTTTTTTTTTTTAACTTTATTTAAATTTTCATCTGGCTTTTGTTGCTCCAACACTTAGTTTTGTATGTGGTGCTGGGATTTGAACTTGGGTCCTCACGCATACAGGCAAGCACTATAATCGCCGAGCCAGTGCCCCAGCTCCAAAAGCATTCTTAATGGGAAGATCTGTAGCATGGGAGTGCCTACATTACAAATTAGGAAAGGTCTCAGATGAATAACCTTATGTTCCATCTGTCATCCCTACAAAAGGAAAACCAATTTAAGGCCTACCCCAGCAGAAAGCAGGAAATGAGCAAGATCAGAGCTGAAATCAATGAAATTGAGAACATAACGTGATAAAAAGAATTGATGATACAAAGAACTGGTTCCATGAAACAATAAATTAATAGACCCCCAGCTAATCTCACTGAAAGAGAGCATCGAAGCAAATCAACAAAATCTACAATGAAAAGGTAATAATTACCACTGACCCCATGGAAATCAAATGGATTATCAGAACATATTTTGAAAATCTGTACTCCTCTAAATCAGATAATCTGGAAGACGACAAGTTTCTAGACACAATATCCACAAATTGATGCAGGCGGATATTGAAATACTACATGGCCCAGTAACAGGTACTGAAATCCATATAGCAATTAAAAGCCTTCCAAAGAAGAAAGTCTGGGATCACATGGATTTCCAGCTGAGTTTTTACCACAGCTATGAGGAAGTAACACCTCTCCTAATTAAGCTATCCCAAGAAATTGAAAACGAGGGAACTCCCCCAAACACTTTTTATGAGGCAACCATAACCCTTGATATCAAAGCTCAACAAAGACATATCAAAAAAAGAAAATTATAGACAAATATCCCTGATGGACACTGATGCAGATATCCTTAATAAAGTTCTAGCAAACCACATTCAAAAACACAAGAAGAAAATTGATCACAATCAAGTGTGCTTCATTCCAGGGATGCAAGGCTCGTTCAACACATGCAAATCAATAAATGTGATTCCTCACTTCAACAGAATTAAGGACAAAAACCAAATGGTCATCTCAACAGATGCAGAAAAGGCCTTCGATAAAATCCAGTATCATTTATTTTCAAAACTCTAGAGAAAATTGGGATCAGAGGAATCTATCTTAACTTTGTAAAGGCCATATATGCCTAACCTCAGCTAGTATAATACTGAACAAAGAAAATCTGAAAGCATTTCCACTAAACACGGGAACAAAACAAGAATGTCTGCTTTTACCACTTCTGTTCAGTATAGTTCTTGAGACCCTGGAGTGAGCCCTCAGGGAATTCAAAGAAATCCAAGGGATAAGGCTAGGAAGAGGGAGTTAAACTATTTCTTTTTGCTGATGACATGATCCTATCTCTGGGAGATCCAAAAACCTCCACCAGAAAACTCCTGGAGCTTATAAAGACATTGAGCATAGGAGCAGGCTACAGGATCAGTACCCATGAATCAGTATCTTTCCTATATGCCAACAATAATAGGGCAGAGGTAGAAATAAGGAAATCGATCCCATTCACAATATCCTCAAAAAGAATAAAATACATGGGAATTAATCTTACAAGAGGAGTAAAAGACCTCTATAATGAAAATTATTGAACATTAAAGACAAATTGGAGAAGACCTGAGAAGATGGAATGACATTCTATGCTCTTGGTTAGGCAGAATTAATATAATTTAAATGGCCATTCTGCCAAAAGCGCTACACAAATTTAATGGAATCACCATCAAGACACCAATGTCATTTTTTTTTCTTAATTAGATGAATATAGAGTTACAATTGAGCGGGAAATATTATCAAACATTTAAGAACAAATGTATATGTACTTAGTTATCCAAGGCTAATGCCATGTCATGGATGCCCAGTTTGGGTTCCCCATGTTTCTGTTTCCCCCAGAAAACCCCCTGAGTTAAATGGATATCTCGTGGAGGTAAGAGATCTCCTTCTGAGATGATTCCACCATATTCCCACTCTCCAGTCTCCTAGATAATCTTCCTAAGCCCTCCCCTCACCCTGTCCCCCACCCTACGCCTCCAGGTATCCTAGGAGTCATCCCTCTGTTGTGTAAAGAATCATACAATTTGAAGTTATTATTAGCTTAGCCGTCTAACATACTGCTTCCCGATGTATTCTAGCTTCCACGGATGAGAGAAACCATTCATCCCTTGAGTCTCTGAGATTGAGATACTTCACTTAGCATAATTCTTTCCATCTCCGTCCATTTGATTTCAAAAGCCATAAAATCATCTTCTCTAATGGCCGATAGCATTCCATTGTATACATGTACCAAAGTTTTTGTATCCACTCTTCGAGTGAGGGGTATCTGGATTGGTTCCATAGTCTAGCTATAGTAAATTGAGCTGCCATAAACTTTGATGAAGCCACATCACTATAATATGCTGATTCTAACTCTTTTGGGAAAATACCCAGGAGTGGGATAGCTGAGTCCTAAGGTGGTTCCAGCTCTAAATTTTTAAGTAGACTCCACACTGCTCTCCGAGTGGCTGAACCAGTTTGCAGTCCTACCAGCAGTGTGACAGTGTTCCTTTTTTCCCACAGCCGCTCCAGCATCTGTTGTTGTTCTTAATCTTCATTTTTGCTACTCTAACAGGAGTGAGGTGGTATCTCATTGAAATTTTGATTTGCATTTCCCTTATAGCTAATGATGCAGAGCATTTTCTCATATATTTATGGGCTTTCTGGACATCCTCTGGTGAGAAGTTTCTTTTTAGATCTGTAGCCAATTTGTTGATTGGATTATTTGTGGGTTTGGTGTTTAGTTTCTTTAGTTCCCTGTATATTCTGGATATTAGCCCTCTGTCCGAGGTGTAGCAGGCAAAGGTTTTCTCCCATTCTGTAGGTTCTCTCTTAATGCTCTTAACTAGATCTTTGGCTGTGCAAAAACTTTTTAGTTTAATTGCATCCCATTCTTTTATTCTTGACTTTACTGCTTGAGACATGAGAGTTTTGTTAAGGAAAGCGGCTCCGACACCTATGTCCTGTAGTGTTGACTCTACTTCTTTTTCTAGTAAGTTTAAAGTTGTTAGCTAAATTTCCAGATCTTTGACCCATTTTGATTTAATTTTTATGCAGGGCGAAAGAAAAGGATCCAGCTTCATTTGTCTACATATGGCTGTCCAATTTGTCCAACACCATTTGTTGAACAGGGTATCTTTCTTCCATGCTATGCTTTTGCCCTCTTTATCAGATATCAAATAGTTAAAGATATGGGGGTTTGTCTCAGGATCTTCTGTTTGGTTCCACTGATCTTTGGTTCTGTTTTGATACCAATACCATGCTGTTTTTACTACTACAGCTCTGTAGTATAATTTCAGGTCGGGGATTGCGATACCCCCTACTTCTTCCTTCATGTAGGGTAATGTTTTGGCTAATCTGGGTCTCCTGTTATTCCATATGAACTTGAGAATTGCTTTTTCTATATCTGTGAAGAATGCCATAGGTATCTTGATGGGGATTGCATTAAATCTGTATAGGGCTTTGGGTAGATTGGCCATTTTTATTATATTCTGCTTAATCATAAGCATGGAATGTTTTTCCATCTACTCAGGTCTTCTGTAATTTGTTTTTTTAATGTTTGATAGTTTTCTTTATAGAGGTCCTTAATATCCTTTGTAAGGTTAATGCCCTAGTATATTTCATTATTTTTTTTGGAGGAGATGGTGAATGGGAGAGATTTCCTGATTTCTTCTTCTGCAGATTTGTTGCTGGAGTAAAGAAATGCTAGTGATTTGCTGGAGTTGATCTTGTAGCCAGCTACTTTGCTAAAATCACCTATGAGCTCTAGGAGTTTTCTGGCCGATGTTATTGGGTCTTCTAGGTATAAAATTATGTAGTCTGCAAACAGAGATAACTTAACTTCCTCTTTCCCTATACGAATACCTTTGATTTCCTTGTCTTGCCTGATAGCTCTGGCAAGGGTTTCAAGGACTGTATTGAACAAGAGTGGGGAAAGCAGACAGCCTTGTCTCATACCTGAATTCAGTGGAAATGCTTTCAGTTTTTCTCCATTGAGGATAATGTTGGCTATGGGTCTGTCATAAATGGATCTGACATAGTTAAAGTATCTTCTCTTGATCCCTATCTTTTCCAGAGTTTTGAGCATAAAGTGGTGTTGAATTTTATCAAATGCCTTTTCTGCATCAATTGAGATGATTATATGATTTTTATTTTTAATTCTGTTTACGTGGTGAATTACGTTTATTAATTTGCGTGTATTGAACCAGTCTTGTTTTCCTGGATTGAAACCCACTTGATCATAATGAATTATCTTTTTATAATGTGCTTTTGTATCTCATTAGCTAAAATTTTATTGAGAATTTTTGCATCAATGTTCATCAGGGAAATTGGTCTGTAGTTTTCTTTCCTTGATGTGGCTTTGTTGGGCTTTGGAATCAGTGTAATGTTTGCTTCATAAAAATTCTTTGGGAGTGTTCCCTCTCTATCAATTTCCTGGAAGAGCTTGTAGAGGATCAGTGTTAGTTCTTCTGTGAAGGCTTGGTAGAATTCTGCCTTATATCCTTCCGGACCTGGACTTTGCTTTTTTGGCAGAGCTTTGATTGCTGCTTCAATTTCGCTTTCTGTGATAGGTTGGTTGAGGTTTTCAATGTCCTCCAGGTTATCAAATTTGGCAGAGTATAAGTTTTCAAAATACGTTCTGAGAATCTTCTGTATCTTGGATGAATCTGTGGTGATATCCCATTTTTCGTCTGATTTTGTTGATTTGCTTCATTTTGATCTTCCTTTTGGTGAGTTTGGCAAGGGGTCTGTTGATTTTTGTTGACTCTTTCAAAGATTTAATAGATTGAATAGCTTTTTTGTTCTCAATTTCGTTGATTTCAGCTCTGATTTTGGTAATTTCCTGTGTTCTGTTAGATTTAGGGTTGGACTGTTCCTCCTTTTGTAGTTGAGTTGAAGCATAAGGCTATTAATCTGATCTCTTTCTCGATTTTTGATGTATGCACACAGTGCTATAAATTTACCTCTTAAGAAAGCCTTCATACTGTCCCAGAGGTTTTGGTATGTTGTTTCCTCATTCTCGTTCAATTCCACAAACTTCATAATCTCTGTTCTCATTTCCTCTTTTACTCATCCTTCGTTTAAGAGGTAATTATTCAATTTCCAAGTATTTGAGTAGTTTTTGTTGTTTCTCTTGTTGTTGATTGCTAAGATCATAGCATTATGATCTGACAGAATACGTGGGGTTATATCCTCTTTTTTATATTTGTAAGATTATCCTGGTGAACTAGGATGTGGTCTATTTTAGAGAAGGATCCATAAGCCGATGAGAAGAAGGTAAATTCAGCTGTTTTAGGATGGAATATTCTTTAAATGTCTGTTAAGCCTGATTGATTAATAGAGTAGTTCAAATTGGAGACATCTTTATTGATTTTTTGTTTTGACGATCTGTCTAGAGTTCATAGTGGTGTGTTGAAGTCCCCCAGGATTCAATGAGATCAATGAGGGGATTAATGCCCTTAAGTATTTTTTCCATATATTTTGGGGGGTTGTAATTGGGAGCATAAATGTTGATTATTGTTATATCTTCTTGGCGAACTGTCCCGTTTAGTATGATAAAGTGACCCTCTTTGTCCTTTCTGACTAGTTTTAGTTGGAAATTAATTTTGTCAGAAATTAGAATTGCTACACCAGCTTGCTTCTTTGGGCCACAGGCCTGGTAGAAGTTTTGCCATCCTTTCACTTTCAGCCTCTGTCTATTTTTGGGTGTCAAATGTGTCTCTTGCAGGCAACATATTCTTGGATTTTGTTTTTTGATCCAGTGGGTCAATCTGTGTCTTTTAATTGGGGCATTGAGACCATTCACATTCAAGGATAGAATAGATATGTGAGGCTGATTCACAGACTTTGTATCGATTACAGAGTTTTGAGTCATCTTGGAAGTCAGTTTTTGTATAGTACGATTATTGACTCGCCCTTGTTTAAGGATTTAGCATATTGTTGGCATTATCTTCTGAATGGGGATCATCTTTGAGAATGTTCTGTAGAGCAGGATTTGTGTTCCTGTATCTTGCTAGCTTGGGTTTATCGTTGCAGTATTTAATTTCCCCTTCACATTTGAAGCTGAGTTTTGCTGGATATATTATCTTTGGGTGGAAGTTGTTATTTTTTAACACTTGAAAGATATTGTTCCAAGCTCTTCTGGCCTTCATTGTTTGTTCTGAAAAATCCATAGTGATCCGAATTGGTTTGCCTCTGAATGTGATTTGGGGCTTTCCTCTAGCAGCTTTTAGAATTCTCTCTTTAATTTCTCTCTTGTTCAATTTGTAAATGATATGTCTTGGTGAATTTCTCCATTGATTAGGTCTATTTGGTGTTTTGTAAGCATCTTGGATGTGGTATTCCAGATCAATAGCAAAATGAGGCAAGTTCTCACTTATAATTTCGCTTAAAAGGTTCCTGAATCCCCTTGTTTGTTGTTTGGAGTTTTCCTCTAGGCCAGTGATTCTCAGATTATTATGCCTCATCTCATCAAATATTACTTGGAAGTTCTGATTATGTAAAATAAGCTGTTTATCTTGTTTTTCTTCTTTGATTTCTACATTGTTTAGGCGATTCTCGTTGTCCGATACTCGTTCTTCGAGTACTCAAGTTCTATTTTCAGTGGAGTTTGCTCTGGTGTTGGTGTCTTCCAGTGAAGATTTGAATTGGTTAACCGTGTTTTTCAATCCTGATAGCTCTGCTACATCTTTTTTCAGAATGTCGATATCCTTGTACAGCTGATCTTTCATCTCCTGGAATTGATCTTAATTTCTCTGTAGAATTTGTCTCTCATCTTTTGAAATTGCTCTTTGATCTCTTTCCTTATTTCCTCTCTCAACTCTTTGATTGCATTACTAATCATAATGCTGATACAATGTCTTTGGTTTTCATCTAGGGCCCCAGCTATGGGATCCTTGGGTGGAGAACTCTGGGTTTGAGGAGAGTTATTTCCCCTTTTCCTCATTTTCTGAGTCAGAGAGCTTGTCTTTTATTTCAACCTTGTTGCTCTTGGTGGAGTAATTGCAGCTTCTTATGACTTTGCTTTGTTGTGAAGAGGAGCTATTTGGTCAATATAGACCTAAAGATCCCAGACGGTTCTGTGAGAATTTGAGAGGCTACAGGTGCAAATACTAGTCCATTTCAACTAAAACAGATGCGCTGATGATTAGCACCAATAGTAGCAGCTTTCTTTGAGAGAACTCTCACTGTGTAGTATGATAGCAAGCAAGTACCCATTTTGAAGTGTGTCAATTTCTTCAGGTATTAGGGTCTCTCTGAAATTGGGGAGCAGGAATGACTAGGAAGTCAAGGAAGTGAATTGGGGAGGTATAAAATCACACCTGTTATACAGTATAGGGGAACTAGGGATTAGGGTGGAGTAGGTTATTCTATTAGGACTAAGGAAAACATAGAACTGGGGTGCGGGTAGGGTAAAGACTTGGGGTGAGAATGAGAGAAAGATGCTTTTATTTAGGGATTACCAGAGTACGGTGGAGGAAGAGGTTAGCAGTAGGGTTCAATAAGACCTAAAGAAATAATAGCCAATCACCAATACATACACACAGATAAGTATTCACATCCACCGACACCAAAATTCAGTATTATTTGTAAGGCAAGAAAGGAGCAGAGGAAAAAGAAGAAAAAAAACCCCCAAAACCCACAGTAATGTTAAAAATTTAAAAATATTATATTCCAGCTGGATTCTCGTTTTAAAAAATTTTTCTTTTAAAAATAATAAAGAAAAAAAATGAAGAAATGAAAAAGAAAAAACCCCCACAAAACTAGTTGGTACAGTTCTGAGATTTTCTGGCCCTTAGATCAGGCAGTATGTATCATGGGGTGGTGCGTTCAAATCTGACATCAAGCTGGGGATTCTTAGGAGTTGAGCTTGTCTGGGGAGAACCAGATTGGTTGAGTCTGGTGGCCTGGTTTTTCTTAGAGGATCTCCTCAGAATTTTCTGTTGCAAAGGGGTATTCAGCTCTCCCTGGGCTTTAACTCTGAAATGGTTGCTTTCTGCCAATCCACACTCTAGATATTTCTTGGACCTGGGGCTCAGAAGTTGTAGACAATCGAGTTGATCCTATTGTAGTGGGTCTCTGACTGATCCAAGGAGAGTGACCAGCCTGAGACCTGCTTCCTCAGGATCACTGGTGAACCACCCTGCGTGTCTTGTGATCTTCAGAAGTCCAAAGAGCTGCTCTGTGGGGTTGACTGAAACCCTCAGAAGATGGTCCAGATCGTGCCAGTGCTTGTGTGATTCTCAGTTGCAAGCACTAGGAGCCGCCTTATTAGAGAGGTCCAAGCCTACGCAGCCTTGGCTATGCAAGGAGCTCAGATGCTAAGGTGAAGCCTGAGCTGCCCCATATATTTAAAACTTCCTGAGGCACATTTCAAGCAGAGGCTGAAGCAGAGGATCCCCTGTAGAGGGATGCTCTCTGCTGGAGCAAGTTCTGTTCACAGGCTTCTCCTATTTGGGTGAGAAGGGGAGTGGTCCAATAGGCAAAAGGTCACCAGCAGAGAGGTTTGTGAGCTGGAGAGGTGAATGGCAGTTCCCTACAGCCCCCAGGGCAGATGGCTAGTTGGTGGTGGTGGGGGGTAACTTCTGTTTCTGATCTGGGGACTGAGGCCCCATAACCCTGCTGGGCGACCCGCCCTGCCCTCAGGGAAAAGTCACAGTGGTGCACCGATGCACAAATAGCTACAAGTTCGCTAATGTGAACAATTAATTCCCAGTGCTTTATGCAAAATTAGGTAAATTAAGAGCAGTCAGATCAGGGTTAGGGTGCGTAGTTAGAATACTCGCTCCCTCACTCCATTGCTCCCTTTCAGCCCTCCAGAGTAGCTCCCCTCCCCCCGGATGTGGGGCCCAGTGCCGAGGGCTCCACTAAGATCTCCTTTATATTCCTTAATGGACGGAATTATTCCTTTGGAGTTAAAGAGTTAGCGGGGGATAATATTCCCCCACACTGGGTTCTATGTCCTACCGTGGGAATCCAGGTGCTCTCATGTAGGGTGAGGTGAAAATCAGGAGCTTCTGGGAGTCAGTGACGGTGGGATGAACGCCATTTTAAGAACCATCAATGGAGGAGATTATAACAGAGGCTGTGACTACTTCCTATTAGAGAGCTCCGATCTTCCTGTTTGAGTTTTCTTCAGTTCAGCACAGCAATCTAGTCCAGAACTCCTGGGCCCCAAGGCCTGGGTTTTACACAGGTCGTTTCTCCCTTGCTGTTAAGATGTCTCCTGTTTGGGAGTGTTCACTCGTACAGGGTGCATGCATTTCTTGTCCAATCCTTGCCTCCACTGAGTGGTTTAACACAGTTATTTTTTTGAACAAACCCCATGATGTGTGATTTTCCTTCTCTCACAAAACTCATGTGACAGAGCCATCTCCACTGTCTGCATGGTTACTGGGTGGGGAAAGGCCAGCCTTGGTTCCTTGGCTGTCCATGTACCAGGACCAGCTTAACTATGGTCAGGTCAAAGATTCCTTCAGGCTCCAGGAGCAAAGGTTGATGGAACTGCAGATCCTAGAGGTCACAGCAGGGCACACAGGGCCTCCCCCTTGTGAGGAGGGCACCCAGAGTCTCACAGTCCAGATGCAGACTGTAAGTCTGGGACTCTGTGGAACACTGGGGCTCATTGGAAAGACTTATCTTCCCCTTCAGTGTAAGGAGGTTGCTCATTCTGTCTCCTCCATGGAGCCTTTAGAGCACAAGGGCACTAAGTGACATGGGGAGTAAGAGCCCCCTGCGGAGAAACAGCAAGCCCAGGTGTTCCTGCTGGCCTCTGCTCACTCTCCATCCTGTGCTGGGCAGGCCCACCTTGCTCTCACTGCACCCCTGCTCATGGAAGTGTGTGCCCAGCACAAGTGGAAGGTGGTGTCCCTGGTCCACACTGCCATCATCCTGCCTCCTACCTCTAAGGGTCCACACTCCCTGTCTTCACTCCTGCTGCTTAGGACATCCTCTCTGCTGCATGCTGGCACCTGGTATGTGTCAACATTCTCATGTTCCATGGCAGGGGTGACTATGGGGAATCACTCCTTCTCTAGGCAGTCAGTGGGACTTCCCTGTGACCTTGACAGGGTCCTGCATACACCAACTCTCCCCATTCCAGGGATACAGAACCAAACGCTCCCAGGGTGAGAAGTGTCAGGGTTTTTGGATGGTGGTCATGCGTGGCCCTGTCCTGAGGAGGGTCTCTTGTGCACCCTTCGAATGACTTGCTTCCAGGACATCCCCAAGAGTAAATGTGTGTAAATTGCCATGAACTGGGGGATGAGGCAGGTGGTCCACAAGTTCACTTCCAGCATTGGCAGCTGAGTGAAACTCTCCTCAAGAGATAAGATTCACAGGACTGGGGAAGCAGTGCAGTGGTAAAGCCCCCTAGGGTGCAATGCACCATAACCCCAAATTAGCAAAATAAAATGAAATTGAAAAGACTAAAAACTGAGTCCGCTATGGCTTTAAATACCTTGAAGAGAATGCAGTGCTTCCTGCACGTGGCGTGTGCGTGATTTCAGAGGGAGCGTGCACACAGCATTAGACCTGGCTTGGCAAGGGAGCTCCACATGCCACCACTCTCAATACGGGCTCCCACCGCTGGGAGGGGCTGCTGTGCATTCAACTGTGAATCCAGATCCTGTGTCCCTAACACTGAGGTGCAGTGCACCAGGGGAGGCAGCATCCGCTCTTGACCCAGATTGCTCACCTCGCTCTCGACAGTCATCTCAGCCCTGTGCTCAGGGACTTCTATGTCACTTCCTCCACGATGGCCTGTGTGTGTCCTCCCCACAGGATCCATGTCCTGTGCCAGGAACTCCATCCACACCTCCATGCTGGAGGCGAGAGAGCCTGGAGCAAGGATTCCTCTTGCAACTTTAAAAACTAACAACATAACTTTATTATTTAACAACAACAACAAAAAAAGCTAAACTACTAAAACTAATACTATGATAATTAAAATAACCGACAAGAACACAAACAATATTAAGGGGGAAGGGAACGACAGGGGTCTGGGAAAAAATGGTACTGGGTAAGGCTCAGGAGGGGAAGGGGACATGGGGGGAGATGGCAGTGTGCGCTCTCCCAACCTCTGCACGAGGCCACATGGCAACCACTGGGCCAAAGGCCAGGTGGGTGGTGAACAGCCTGCCCCCTCCTTTGGACTTTGCTGTTCTGCGTCCACAGGAGTTGGTGGTGCTCCTTCAGGAGATGCAGGGGAAAGGCGCCCAGGGGCTGGGCGACCTGGTGGTGGAGTCTTTCCCTGTGCCCCTGATCCCCCGCTGTACTGGGCTGATGCTGGATGTTGGTGTACCTCAGCGATGGTGCTGCTGAGGTGCCCCAGAGTGAAGGTGGTGTTTTGCGCTGCTGTCCGAGCCATGCCTGTAAATTGAGCAGAACAGGAGCTGCAGGGGAAAGTCGCACAACACTGTTGCCCTTTCCTGGGCTTTTCCCACTTCACAAGAGACCCTGCCTCTGAGAGTGGCCCAGCCCCCAGCCCCACAAGAAGATGTTTCCCAGACCAGGGTCCAGCAGCTGCAAAATGTCAGCCTGTCTGGCTTGGGACCAAATCCAGTTCCCTGAAGGGCCGGCACCATGTCCTTCTCACACACTTTTTCAAGCATCTCAAGTCTCCTCTTGGCAGGGCTTAGACTTACTGGGCTCTGGGTCCTCAGGTTGTTCAGTGAGGCCCTGGATATGCAGCGTTATTTCACTCTGGGGCAGCATCAGCACCAGGAAGTTCCTCAGGAGCACCAGGTTTTCCTGCCCTGGGGACTCCACAAAATCTTCAGGGTGTTGGTGAAGCCAGGTGGCAATGATGGATCCCAGGGCACTAGGGCATTTGGGGGACGTAGAGAGCCATTAGGAGCTGGGTCTCCCTTTCCCTGGAACCTCCCAAGACCGCTGCACAATGGGCTTCACACACAGTGGCCAACAGCCCACATGCAGTGGGCAGCCAGGGCAATCCTGAGAGGCACGAGTGCAGGCTGCTCCCTGCACCTGCTGTGCAGCCTCTGCAGACGAAAGTGTGGGCCACCCTGGCTGGGATGGGCTGTGCTGGAGAGGGAGCTGCAGAGTTGCCTGTGAGGCCCAGCTATTCCTCAGCTCTGTGGGTGCCCAGAAAGCTACCACGGTTCTTGTGTTCCTCCTCCAGGCAAAGCCCAAGGCCTCAGCCCTGTGCTGGGAGTCACACAAGGATGGAAGAGGCCATTCATCAAGCACTTTATAGCAGCCTCCCAGGTGGCCCCCTCTGGGCACAGGAGACCTCCCTCTGGGCCCACAGCACACTCACGTCTGCACTCCATGGTATTCCTCTGGAGTATAGGCCTGATGGTCTCCATACCTAGAAAAAACCCGGAGGGTGTCACCTCGTACATGCTGTGCCCCTCACCTGCATGGATGGCCTGGTGGCACTGGCTGACTTCCTGACAGTGTTGGTAGCTCAGGAATGGTAGGTTTGTCTGCCCTGATCCCTGAACAATAACAAAGTTCCTGCCCAAGATTGGTGCTTCACATACATTTATGCCATGAAGGAACCCAAGCAACTTCTTCCTAGCTATGTCAGGGCCGTTCCACTCAGTACACCAGAGGTCCCTGCTCTGGCTCCCTG
>PVKS010044804.1:0-14148 GCA_004027875.1 Aplodontia rufa | reverse complement strand
AAAGAAAGAAAAAGGCTGGGAGTGTAGCCCAGTGGGGAGAATATCCTTGGATTTAATCTCTAGTACCACAAAGAGGAAAAAAAATTAAAAATCACCCAATCACATAGTAGACTGGAAGGAGAAGAAAAGGTATGCGTATATTCGGAGTAGCCTTAGGGGTCATAAAGTGACACTGCTGGAGGTCACTGATCACTTCTTTGTGGCATTAATACACTGATCAGCTTTCAAGTTAGAAACAGTGACTAGGAACACAGGTCAGGTGACCCACCCAACTTGTGCTTTGAAGGTCTGGTTTCTGGGAGGTACTGGACTGCTGTTCAATCTTTTTTTTTTTTAAAGAGAGAAAGAATCAATTTTTATTTAGTTTCTCATGGACTTTGGTTGCTCACACACTTCATTGTGTACGTGGTGCTGGGGTATGAACCTGCGTACTTGCACATGCAAGGCAAGCGCCGTAACCACTGAGCCACCACTCCAGCCCCCTGTTCAATCTTTCAGATCTTCAGCCTTTCTGTTAAGATACAGGCACTCAGGAAACAGGTATTTCCTCCTTTTGTCTGGTTCTGATGGCACACTACCACATGCCTGCAAAGACCAGAGCGATTACAACATACTTTTCCACCTTAAAAGGAGCAATCCCAGCTAGTGGCCCATTTAGTGGATATTGAACCCAGAGGCACCTTACTTACACTGAGCCACATCCCCCACCCATTTTATTTTTCTACTTTGAGATAGTCTAAATTGCTTAGGGCCTCATTAATGTTGCTGAGGCCGGTCTTAAATTTGGATACTCCTGCTCAGCCTCCTGAGTCACTGGGATTACAGGTGTGCACACTATTCCTGGCTGTTACCCATTTATTTTAAACAAGGACAGGTTTAGGGTTTGTGTTAAGACATTTCACCTAAGAGTCAGCTAAACATTAAACACAGAAGGTCTGAGGGACTAGCAAAGAAGAAACTGGTCAGCAGAACCCAGTTTGATACCAGTTTCCACATGACCTTGTCTTGGGTTTCCCCCCAAAGAGCAGTTACTTTCACCTGATCAAGAACACCCATTACTTGGAATCCCATAAGGAATACTGTTGATTTGGGAGTAAGTTCATCAGTGTTGCCTGGTGGGCCCAGCCTTGTACATTCTCACTCTTTGTGAGCTGAGTGGTGTGTACTTGCCATGGACGTGCTCCCAGACCTACTTCCAAAGTTGTTTTGTTACACAGCATACTTCCTCATCACCTAATGGCAACCACACACTGCACAGGGTAGCAAAGCTTTAATAGAAATGGGGTGAGGGAATTGCTCTCCAGGAACTGATAATGCCAGGTTGGGCCAGTGCAGTCTCCAGTTCCACAGCAAACTTGTGCTCAAGGTCGGTCTTCCTTCTTAACGCGGGAAGTTCTTGGGATACAGCTGGAAGAGCTTGCCCTCCTGTGTGGGTTCAAAGCCGTACTTTTCCAGGTTGTCAGGATTGAAAGTGCCTGCTTTGAAGTCCTTTTCAATCGCAGGAGCTACTGTTTCCAGGAAGAGCGCTTTGGCTGTCAGCGGTGTGTCTGTGCCTGCAGGAGCCCGGTAGTTCACATAAGGCTTGAGCTTGAAGCCAGTCAAGTCCGGGACAACAAACTCTGGGACCTTTTCCTTTATCTGCACAAACTTCCAGCCCGGGGCACGGATGCCTGTGCCCTTGGCGCCCCGGCCCTTGTTAAAGGTGCGCGGTCCCCGCTTACTAGTCCACTTGCTCATCCTGTCTGCTCCCCGCACCAAACCTTGAGTTACTGCAGTCAAGAAACCCATGACGTGCCCTGCAGGGGAGAACTCTGAAAGTCAACAGCGAGGACGCAGGAGGGCTCCGGACCACCCCCCGAGGGTTAAAGGACCCAGAATGTGGACCCCAGATTCGGAGAGGGAGGAGGCCCGGACCCCGCGAGCGGAATAGAGACAACGTCCACTGGAAACGGAGGTCTGACCTGTGCTGTCGGCTCGTGAGCTCGTCCTCGTGCTCCCCTCTGCCTGCCACAGTTCGGAGACCAACCTCCGGTGGGACTGAGACCACCGCTCGCGTACCTCGCTGCGCCGGCGACCGACAGCAGGACGAGCGCTCTGCAACAAGAGCAGCTTCGATTGGCTGCAGCCGTATCCAATGCGCAGCCTCGGCGCCTGAGGGGCGTGACTTAAGGGACTCAGCCAATGGGTGGAGAGCGATGCGGGAGCGCGCGGGCCCAGGCAGTTGCCGCCCGCTCCCGGAAGTGGGCGTCTCAGGGTCCAATCCCGTGGGACATCGTCTTGCGTCCCTCTCGCCCCGGCCCGCGGTGACCCCCTGATGATCCTGCCTTGTCCCGGGTGGCGCCGTGGTGGCCCAAGCGCATGTGCTCAGCTGTCCGGGAGGGACTACTCCTCAGGAATTGTCGGGGAGTCGGGACACGCGGGTCCTTCGCTGCCTCTGCGGCCGCAACTTGGGGACGGACCTACAGCGGAGGCCGGGCCCGTGACAGGCTACCTGTGCCTCCCCCTCTGAGCGAGGGAGTCAGTCTCTTGGTTCCCAGGTTCATTTCTGTCCTAGAGCACCCTGTGTGCTGCAGCTCAGTTCCCCGGGGCGCCCCCTCCGACGGCCCCAAGGTGTCCGGGTCAGTGGTCCCTCTCGGCCGCTCCCCCTCCCCAGGGTGACTCCTTCCGGGACATTGCCCTCGGCCACGCCCCTTCCCCAGCCCTGGCCCTCTCCGCGGTCACGCCCCTTCCCAGCTGCCGTCCGACGCGTCCGGTCCCCGGTTACGCCCCTTCCCAGCGGTCGCCCTCGGGCCACGCCCCAGGGTAGCTGCCCTCCCCTGAAGGGTTCACTTATCCGGTTCAGCTGGAGTCACACTTCTTCCACCCATACCTGGTGCACCACCCACTGTCACCCCTCCCTGTACAGCCACCCCCACAATACCACTGTCCCCAGCCAGGGTTGAGCCTCCCCCACGCAGCCTCGCCAGGCCTTGGCTGCCCAGACTCTTCCCCTGACCGCTGGGAGTGGAGCCAGTGGCTTGGCTGCTATCGTGGGGTCACCCTTGGGCCACGTGAGGGCTGTTTACAGGATAAGGAAGAGGCAGTGAGACAACAGATGTTTCTGCGAGACAGCTTCTCTACAGGAGAACAGAGGTGCAGAGGGGTTTCCTTCCAGTGAGAACTTACTTGATTCAGAAAGGAGTGGGGAAGGCACTGGTAGAGTTTCCTCAACCTGTCGCCCTTTCACCCTCTTCACCCTCGACTTTGCTCTGCTTGCAGTCATGCAGCAAGAGGATGTCTGCTCAGAGGTGGGTGCACAGCAGGGATCTGAAAGAGCCCTTCCCTAAACCCCCACTGCAGGGCACTTCTCCACGAAGAGTAGGGTCCTCTGCTACCCTCTGCTCAGGCTTCCTGAAGCCTGGAACTGCTGGAGAGGTGGCTGGGGCCTCTTGCCTTGTCAGAGCTCACACTGGTGCTAGATAGCCTGGCTTTCAGTGTGGCCAGCATGGCTGTCTTTTTGTCCCTTAAGGTCACAATTGTTTCCTGTTTGCTCTTGACTTGAGACTGCCTGCTTAGGGTCTTTTTTCTTAGTCCAACACTAGCCATATCCCAAAGGTTCCTGAGCCAGAAAAGCACATGCATTAAACAACAGTGGAGACCTAGATAAGCAGAGGTGCTGGTCACCACTGACTAAGCAGTTAGGCCTTTCCTTGGGTAATCTGACTCAGGTCAGTAGAGAGTGGTGGGGATGCTGTCCTGTTCCCTGATCTGTTAGCTTTTGGCCGCTGAGTGGGGACCTCAGCCCTGAAGCAAGAAACAGTTTACTCAGTCAGCAGCAGGCTAAATGCACAACAGTGGGGCTATAGGACTGTCTTGCTTCTAGGTTTGTGTAGGCACCCCTTGTGATGTTCACACAATGAAGAGATCACCTGACAGCGCTGCATTCCTCAGGGATGAACTACTGAGCCTGCCCCATGCACCAAGTGCACAGGGCTGAGCTTTCTGCCTCTCTCAATCCTGTCTTGGCCCAGAACTGTGCCTTTGGGATGCTTTGCCAAGCGCCCTCTTGCTCTCCTAAT
The DNA here is from genome assembly GCA_004027875.1 of Aplodontia rufa. Taxonomy (NCBI): domain Eukaryota; kingdom Metazoa; phylum Chordata; class Mammalia; order Rodentia; family Aplodontiidae; genus Aplodontia; species Aplodontia rufa. The sequence continues at coordinate 10,090 of PVKS010044804.1, read as the reverse complement.
TGTTTCTGGCCTGGATCACTGTATCTGAGGCCTACCTCGCTGAAGGTCAGGGCTCTGGCTTCTGAGTAGAAACTAGAAAGGAGTAACAGGTGTCTTGCCCTGCCACATTCACTCCTGGCTGCAGGGGCAGAGGCAGGGGCAATGAAGGTGGCTCAGCGGTTACCGTGCTTGCCTGCCATGTGTAAGGATGTGGGTTTGAATCTGAGCACCACGTACACAGGAAGTGTCGGAGCAACGAAAGCCACATGAAAAACTAAATAGAACTGATTCTTTCTTTAAAAAAAAGTTTGCATGTCTAGCTGGCTTCTTTGGACTGTCAGACTTCGGGAACTGGTTGCTCACTGACCTTGTGGCTTTTGCCCCTCTAGACTGGACTTCTGACGTCCCAGTCAGTACCTTCCTAGAAGACAGAAAAGTGGCAGGTAGCCTTCTCTGCTGTTTTTTTCTTTGGCATATGAACTGGTACTGGATGTCCTCAAAATCCTGAGTATTCCTCATGGTGTTTCTAAAAACTATGAACATATAATAAAATCATAAAGTTCAATTTAAAAAAATCCAGAGGACTCCTCAGAGTTTTGTTTTTTTGTTTTTTTTTTTGAGACAGGGTCTTGCTATGATATTCTGGGTGGTCTTGAACTCCTGAGCAGCCAGGACTAAACTGAGTGCCGGCCTCAGCAGCCTCACACATGTCTCAGGGTTTCTGTGCATGATTGCTGTTTGGCTCCCATAGACTGGGGTCAGCAGTCCTGTTGGTGTCCCGAAGGCACCAAGAGAAGAGCTTGGCCTCCTCTGCGGCTGGGCTTGCTCTCCTGGCTGGCCTCTCAAGGATGGCGTGCAAAGGATTCAGGAGTGTCAGTAAGGGCATTTGCTGCCAGCCACAGGTTTCCAGTGTCTGAGTGTGTCCTTGCAGGCAGGCTCAGAGGACCTCAGTACGTCTGCAAGACCACTTCTCTGTGGAATTTCCAGAGGGGTTGTGTTCCTCCCCATGGCCCAGCTCTCCTCTTGCTCACTGTCTAAGCCCAGGCTGGGAAGCCAGGCATCTTCCTGCTCAGCCTGACTGCTGTTCTCCCCTGCAGGCTAGCTTCTGTGTGGGCACAGCCCTGCGCTCCTGGGGGCTGCAGTTCATGGAGGAGCGATCACAGTCCACCATGGTAATCGCCACAGGCGTTCCTGGGTGTGGGCCTGGCTGAGCCAGCTGCTGGCAGTGATGGGCCTTGCTCATGTCACTCTCTCCTGTCCCTCCCAGCTAATAGGGATTGTGATTGGAGCCCTCCTGGCACTGGCCTTGGTCAGCATTGCTGTCTTTTTTGTGTACAGAAGGGTTGACCGATTCCGTGAGTATCTTGGTTTGTACTCTGGCCCTGCGGGGAGGGACAGGCGCTCTGTCTGTGAGTCCCTGTCCTGTGGGCCTTTTAAGCTCCTGGGAGTCACCCTCAATGCATGTGGTTTTGTTGGAATCTGGTAGCCAGTCCAGGCTCAGTCTGTGGTTTCCAGCCTATTCAGAGCCTTTTCTGCCTCCTTTTCCCAAGGAAGGATCCACTGAAAAGTGGGATTTCTCCCTGATCTGAGACAGGCTCTGGTATCTGAGGGGTGGCTGGAGACAGGACAGGCAGGCACACAGTTTACCTTCTAGCACTGGTGTTTCCAAGGCCTGGCCAGTGCTGCCTCCCCCGCCCACTTTTTTTTTAAGTTCCAGGGCCATGCCCAGGGGGCCTCTCCTGTCTCATAGTGTATCTTCCCTCTCCTGGCAGGACAAATGCAGCCCACTCCTCAGTACCGGTTCCGAAAGAGGGACAAAGTGATGTTTTACGGCCGGAAGATCATGAGGAAGGTAATTTGCACGGAGGCCCTGGAGGCTCCCCAGCTCCCTCCTGACAAGCACCCGGGGTAGGGGGTCTACTTCCCATGCTCCTTAAGATTCTGGTCACTACAGCTCTAGGGGTGCTGCCCTTCTCTGAGCATTCCATGGCCATTGCTGCTGGGCTCAGGGTTTGGGGGATATCTTAAGTCATGCCAAATGCTTTCTGCCTCCTCTAGCTGAACCAAATACTTTTACCAGAAACACCCCATCCCTGTCAGGCCTCAACACCCCTGATCTGGAGGGTGGGGAGTGGGGTGTCTGGTTGGAAGTGGTCAGGTTGCTTTGACCAGTATGAGGACAGGAAGCCTTCTGTCCTTGGCTTCCAAAGTGGTACTGGGGATACTGAAGTACAGTTTTCTGTCAGCAAGAAATGAGGAGAGACAACTATTCACCAGGAGTATGAGGGCCTGGCACCCACCCTAGGATGGGCGGTCTCTATAGGGACTCAGGAGGTTGAGCTGAGCAAAGGGCTTAGGCCACTTGGGGCTTGTGGGATTGTTCTGAGGTGAAGGCTGTGTGACCCACTTTTCAGTGTCTGTGGTGGTTCAGAGCACAGATCCCTGGCCCTCCTGTGTGGCAGTGCAGGGCAGTGGTTAACCAGCTCTGACATGGAGAGGCTGCTTTGAACCCTGTGTGGACTCTGGAGCCAGCCACCCACACCCTGCCACACTTATGCAGAGTCAACAGGTGTTGGAGTTCAGGAGGTTTGCTGCTTGAGGACAGCAGTGACATCCTGTGGATGCACTGGGTGGTATGTGTCCCCCATGTCTGGCCTCTCCCCTCAAGGAATTGAGTGCTGGGGGTGCAGCCAGCCCTCAAAGCTGAGAGCAGCAGGGTGGGCCACCCACAGGCTGGTCCTGAGGCCTGGCTCTGGAGGCTGAGATCTCAGGTGTGGCTGGTCACAGGGTTTGTAACATATCTGTTTGTCTCTTCAGGTGACCACGCTCCCCCATACACTTGTGGGGAACACAGCAGCTGCGCCCCGGCAACGTACCAGGAAGAGGACTAAAGTGCTGTCTTTGGCCAAGAGGTACTGGGAATGTTCTCCTGATGAACACTGTGAACCTGTCGGGTCCTTGTCACTGCTGGGGTTCCTGCCACCCGGGCACTAGTATGGAGCACTGAGGGCACTGGTTCTGCATCCCTCTGTTCTTGCCAAAGGTATGTGTGTCTCTGATTCTTAGAATTCTGCGTTTCAAGAAGGAGTACCCCACCCTGCAGCCAAAGGAACCCCCACCTTCCCTGCTGGAGGCTGATCTCACAGAGTTTGATGTGAAGAATTCTCACCTGCCCTCAGAAGTCTTGTACATGCTTAAAAACGTTCGGTAAGAGTGATGGCATAGGAGGACCCGTGGCAGCATGGGCACCCCTCAACATGCTCTCCCTGCAGCCATCTCTGGTTAGGCTTTGTTGTGCCAGGAGGTGTTAGCAAGGCATTCCTCTGCTGTGGGACTGCAGGTCTCTTTGCCCCCAGGTAGTTGGTTGCTGGGCCAGGGTGCTCCAGAGGCAGCAGGGCCTTGTGGCCTGCGTACCTCCTGACCTCTTCCTCAGTGGTGAACTCCAAACAAGCACCAGAAGTGTAAGGAATCAGAAGCTACATTGGGCTCTTTCCTCTTACCAGCACCCTAACCTAGTGGCACCTGGACCTTCACTTGTTTTTGTGTCTGGCCCACATTTACAGTCTTAGCTCTGAAGTTCTTGCAGCTGATGGGAGGCTTAGAGTCTGTTTGACAGTGATGTCTGGGTTGGCCATACAGATCTGCACCCCTAGCTCTGGTGCTGGTGAGGACTGTGGCCTGGATCTCCTTGAGCCTCTTTCCAAGCACATCCGTCACCTGCCTTCCCTGGGAGGCTGTCCACAGTGCTTTCTGCTCATTGCAGGGTCCTAGGCCACTTTGAGAAGCCACTGTTCCTGGAGCTGTGCAAACACATGGTCTTCGTGCAGCTGCATGAGGGGGAGCACATCTTCCAGCCAGGGGAACCAGACACCAGCATCTATGTGGTGCAGGATGGGCGGCTGGAGGTCTGCATCCAGGACACTGTGAGTCAGGGGCCAGGGCCTGGTCAGGGTGGGGACTGGGGCTGTTGTGCCTCCACTTAGCTGTTTGTCAGCTTCCTATGAGAAAGTTAGTGCAAGATTTTAAACTGTAGTTCTTTGGGGGAAAAGGCATCCCCCTCATCCCAGCAATCAGACACAGCTGCTGCGCATTATCTTCACTGTTATACAACGTGCACTTGTCGTCCAGGTGAGCTTAGTGGCGGCACTTTGTGGTTTTATTTTTCACTGGTATATTCTAAACATTTAAAAATTTTATTCTGGCTGCATGGGGTGGCACACCCCTATAATCCCAGCAGCTTGGGTGGCTGAGGCAGGAGGATCATAAGTTTGAGGCCTGCTTGTGCAACTTAGAAAGATCCTGTCTCAAAATAAAAAATAAAAAGGCCTTGGGATGTGGCTCAGTGGTCAAGAACTCCTGGGTTCAATCTGTAGTACCAAAAAAATTTTTTTCCAAGTCCTCAGGACACTCTTGTTAGTGGTTTGGTAAGTCAATCATTATATTGATCTGCTTTGACCAGTTGACCACTGTTGCCATTTTTAGGTTTCTGATTATAAATAATTTTTTTTAAGAGAGAGGGACAGTGAGAGAGAGAGAGAGAGAAAGAGAGAATAAATTTTATTTAGTTTTTTATGTGGCTTTCATTGCTCAGACGCTTTGTTTTGTACATGGTACTGGGGTTCGAACCCATTTACTTGTGCATGCCAGGCAAGTGCCACAACCCCTGAGCTACCACTCCAGCCCCTGATTATAAATAGTTTTCATTGTAAGAAAGCAAAGTGTTAATTCACACTGGAGCTAAGCATTTGTGTTGCCTGTGCCAGGTGCTGACCGTGGGAAAGCAGTTGTGGGGCCTGTGCTGTCTGCACTCTCCCTGGCTCTTTTTGACGCTGTGTTGTTTTCTGAGAGCATGGTTTCGGCATTTGTCATGGTGGCATGTGACTGAGGCTTCCCAGCACTGCTGTATAGATAATGCCAAGTGAGTCCTGTACCTTGCAGAACTTGGAATCTCAGGTTCCCACCAACAAGAGTCCTGAGAGACAGCAGTGGTGTTAAGACGGTTCCCACACTTCCGGTCAGAATTGTTGATTGTAACATTGCTAGGTTAGCCTTGGGCTGGACTTGAGGCCTATGACTTTCCTCAGAAGGAGAGGGCCTGGATTAATCCAGTCACCCGAGGTCAGAACTGGTGACTTCTGGAGCACATGGCCACCAGCTGGTAAACAGAATCCTGGGGCCTCCCAGAAAGACTGAAGCTACCTCTCTCTGGCCTTTGACATAGGTGGGAGGGGCTCATGAGAGTGACCAGGGTCACATGTGGGCAACTTCAGAAGGGACTTTCCCAGCCACCCTGGGATGAGCTTCCTGTGTTCAACCCCAGGTTGCATGGTATATTTCTTAGTTTGTCTGGTGGAAAGCATACTTGATTCCATGATTTTTATTGTTAGCAATTAAATCTGGTCCTCATAGCCCTTGTAGTTGGTCCAGCACACCAGTGTAGGTTTGTGAAGTTCACTCACACCTGCCCCATGAAAACAGTCATGAACTTGAGCTGTGGCTGGGCTGGGGACAATTTCACCCGTCTCCTCCCTCTTTTTCTAGCCAGTCTTCTGCCTCTCATCTGAGGTGCCCACTTCATCTATGTGAGTTGGAGACGGAGGTCATACAGCCATGCCAGTCTTGGCAGATGCCCTGTGAACTGAGACTTTGCTCTGCTCTCCCTACACAGGACAGCACTGAGGTGGTGGTCAAAGAAGTGTTGGCAGGAGACAGCGTCCACAGCCTACTCAGCATTCTGGACGTCATCACCGTGAGTGTCCGTGGTCACAGTAGGTGCCAGGTGTCCTTGGGTCTGTCCTCAAGGCCTCACTCCTGTCCTGAGAGGCCAGTTCTCCACAGTGACATGAGGCAGGGACTGGTCTAGCATGGGAGGACCTTCATTCTGAACCCACTAGCTGGTGGGGTCTCCATGGGAACAGCCTCAGCAGTGTATTTAAGACAACAGGAATTTGATGAAGGGTTTCAGTTGTTTTAAGCAACTGGTTTTTAGACTAACACATGGTACATTCAAAAGGCACAAAAGCTGTAGAACAAGATGTTTTCTTTTGTCCTCCGGCCTGAGCCCCTTCCCAGGAGGGCCCTGCACCCATCTCGTGCAGTACCCTGTGGCTCTTCAGCTCTGCTGTCCCTCCTCATGCAGCAGTAGCAGTCCAGGCTTGTGTGTACATCGCACCATATTTGCAGGCCAGGCGGCAGGAGCAGTCCTCGGGGTGGACTCCCTGGACCTTGGGGTGCACACTTCTGGTAGAGACTGTTGTTGTCCCCTGCAGTTGCAGGCCTCACAGATGTATGCAGTGGCTCATGTCTCTACTCTTCCAGCAGTGTGCAGCCTGAGTTGGCCTTTCCTAGTCTGACAGTCTCACTTTTCACCTTCTGTGGTGGGCTATTCCTAACGTGATGAAAAGGAAGCACATTGGGTCAGTGTCAGTGCCACACCCACTGTCCCAGCCCTGTTGAAAATTCCTTTTGAGGTGCTGGGGATGGAAGCCATGCCAGTCACATGCTCTGCCACCAACTGTGGCCCCAGCTCCTTCCTACTTGTAGTGCCATAGCCCTTGGGTGTGCTGGCTACAGCTCAGAGAGCATTTGTTTTCATCTGCCTCTGAAGCTGCACTGTGGCAGCACCCTGGTGAGTGCGGAGTGACTTTAACCTCAGCTGACTAGACTTGCCACGTCTTTGTAGCAGTGAAGCAGAACCTTGGCCAGGGTGCCTTCTGGCAGACTGTGCAGTGCACAGGCTTTGCACGAGATCCTCTGATCCAACCCTCAGCTTCATCCAGTAGGCTCCAGTAGGGCACAGATGTGCTTTGCACTGTTTTGGGCTGGAGGCATGGATGGGACCTCTGCATCTTGCCCTGTCCCCCCAGAACCAGTATGTTTTCACAGTGCTCTTGGCCTAAGTTGGGGAGGCTCTCTGCTTGGAGAAGAAGAGGACACCATTCTCTGAGCAAGGTGGACCTGACTTTGAAAGGCCAGCACTGAACTTTGCGGAAGCCACCCATAGGTGGGTGGGGTTCAGGCCAGAGCAGGGTCCAGGCCACTGAGCCCACCTCTGTGCTCCTCTGCTGTGTCTCCACAGCTCTGGCTTGCTTCATGGGGTTCTTGGATGTGTTGTGCTAGCAGAGCCCAGAAAGGCCCTGTGGTGGTAAGTCAGCTGGCTGCTTGGTTTCTGCACTCCTCCCCCTTGGATATTTCCTTCTTCTTTTTTTTTTTCTTCCCTTGGAGATTTAATCCAGGGGTGCCTTACCACTTAGCCACATCCTCAGCCATTTTTATTTTTTTAGACAGGGTCTCACTAAATTGCCTAGGGTCTTGCTAAGTTGCCGAGGCTGGCTTTGAACTTGTTATCCTCCTAGCTCAGCTTCCTGAGTCACTGGAATTACAGGCATGCACTACTGTGCCCAGCTGATTTTTTTTTTTTTTAAGCCAAAAACAGTTCATTGTGAAAGGGGTGGGCCTTTATCTGTTATTTCCTGGTGTTTCTGATCCTGATCTCAAGATTTTCTTCCTGCACTGGGATGCAGGTGGCCAGGAAGGTAGGTTGCAGGCTATGGCCAGGGGCGAATCCTGCCTGCCTCCCCACATGCTATGGTCCCTAGGCTGGTGTCAGCATAGCCTGCCTCCCCTGGGGGTTATATCCCTTCTTCACTAGGATAGTGGGAGTAGAAAATGGAGGCTGCCATTTGAGAGAAAATAAATGTACATGGTGATCAATCAATCATTTGGAATGATATCATCACCATCTCACCAAACTGTTGGGAACTTGGCCTTGACATACAGGCAAGAGGATCGGGAGCACACATGCAGGCTTGCCTAGGAAGGCAGTACCCTCACCCATATGCAGAAGGTAGCGGGTGTCAGTATAATACCTTGCAGCCATCTCTAGCTGGAGCCAGTGCCTCACTAGGATTACCTGCCTTCCCTTCTGCTGAATAGGAGCCATGTGGTATGAGAGTTCCATGGAGGGCCCCTGACTTTCCCACCTTGCCTTCTCTCTCCATCTGGCTTCATCTCTTTAATTCATCTCCATACTGTATCTGCCCTCCACTTCCAGGTTTCTGAGCATCCTGCTGTGTGGAAAACAGCACCAAACATCTGTATTTATCTTTTTTTTCTTCTTGATTATATATATATATACACACGCATATAGCTTTTCTTTTTTAAAAAGAGAGAGGGACAATGAGAGAGAGAGAATCAATTTTATATAGTTTTTCATGTGGCCTTCAGTGCTCCAAGATTTTGTTTTGTACGTGGTGATGGGGTTTGAACTTGCGTACTTGCGCATGCCAGGCAAGTGCCATAACCGTTGAGTCACCGCTCCAGCCCCTCCATTGAACTTTTAATTTCTGTCATCATATTTTTTATTTCAAGAGCTCTTTTTGTTATTGTTCTTTTGAAAACAGCATTCTGTTCTTACTCCTTTCTGAAGTAAGGTGAGCATTGCTGTTGCTCCGAGTTCTCTGGGCCTTCTTGGTTTCTGTCGGTGAAATCAGGGGCCTTCCTGCCTCTAGCGATCCATTTATGTCAGATGCAAACTCACAGGGACGTGTCTCCCAGGTGTGAGGTGCAGCTGGCTCAGCTGGACGGTGCACTGTCACATAGCCTCCCCCGCCACTGGCTCGGGGAGCACTGCTGTGTGACGGGCAGAGCCGGCCAGGCCTTTCCCTGAAGGCCCTGTTGCACGTTCTTCAGCTTCATGGCCACATGGCCTATGTTGTAGCTCCTCAACTGAAGGAGGCATCAGCACAATGCCAGCAATGAGCACAACTATGCCAGTGGAGCTGCGGGTAAGCCTGGTGAGAGGGCATGGCCATCAGGGTGCTGGCTCTGCAGCCCAGGTGGGCTGGCAGCTCTCACTGGGCTTGGGCTGGATGTTGGCTAGGGGAGGCAAGAGACAATCCAGGACTGGAAAAGAAACCCAGCTCGAGCTCCTGGACGCCTAGGTTGTCCACTGGGACTGTAGGAGGCAGGGCAGGAAGTGGCTATTTCTTGCAGGGCTTGGGAGCCCAGAGGCCAGTGTGCCTAGGGCTTTTCTTCAGGGCACCTTCCCCAAGGGGCCTTGACCTGGAGCAGGGAGGGCTCTGGGCCCATCCTCATGCTGAGTTGACAGTGTTTTCCAGCTCTTAGCTGTGCTGATTCACCCAGTGCTCAGACCTGGTGGCCGGCTGTCCCAGAGAAAAGGCTCTCACTAGCCACTGGGGCCAAAGAGAGACCCAGCAGGCCTGCATGTCACTGTTGCACAGTGCTGGTCTCCACTTTCGAGCCTCCCACAGGCCCTACTGCACAGACCTGCTTTCTCTGTCTTGCTTTTTGCCACTCTTGCTGGAGGACTCCTTGGGACAAGACTCGTTTGCTTTCAGCAGCTTGTCAAATCTTGCTGGTGTTCTTAATCTTCTCTTGGCTTTGCCTTGATCCTTGGAGGTCTGGGTCTTTTTAAGAGAGCAGAGATTGGGGAAACTGCAACAGGTGAAACCCAAGGTGGTCATCCATGTTTTGGCATTACCCCTGGATAACAAAGTATGTATACGTTCATTACTGATGGTTTGATAATGTTTCCCCCTCAATTGTATCTCTATATACTTCTAATAAAATAAAAAAGAAAGAGAGCAGAGATGACATGAGAGAATGAAGGTCAACATTCGTCTTCTCTCTACCATTTCTTGTTTTAAGAGATAGTGAGAGAGAGAAACAATTTAATTTAGTTTTCTATCTGGCCTTTGTTTCTCCAACACTTAGTTGTGTATGTGGTGCTGGGTTTTGAACTCGGGTCCTTGCACATGCATAAGTGCCGGGGGCCAGCCCCGGCTCAACTCGGGTCCCCGAAGGAAAAGTGGAGTCGGCGGCACGGAGGAACGGCTGGAACCTCCGGGACAAGTTGCAAGCAGACACAGTTCCCTGCTTGAGCAAAATGCCGTCTGTTCTTTATTGTTGAACACTTTTATACAGATGTACAAACAAGACATTTATTATCAGCTTCATTGTACAATCATTTTTTCAGTTTCTCAGTAATCTTAAAGCATTAACCATCAGTACAATTTATGTCCTTGTCCTCCTGACTACATAGGCCATATGTAACTATTTGGTTTAACTGATTTAGAGCATCAGACATAAA
>PVKS010044803.1:0-14138 GCA_004027875.1 Aplodontia rufa | reverse complement strand
CCCAATGTTAAAACTACTTAATAAACTTACAAACTTGAAAAATTAGACACTTCAGATAGGCAACAAACTTCATATTATGAAAGCAATATATTCCAAGTTTCAAAGATTTGACAAGTTCTGTAGAATAATCTTTCATCAGTAGATGGAAGCTTTCAAACTGCATGATCTTCCACCAGGTAGGACTGGATGTCATTCACTGGTTTGAGGTCGAATCCATTTCAAGGCATGTCTTGGTGGTACAGTAATGGTGGGATGATAGAATGTGCAGTCTGGTCGTGTACACTGAGTGTTAAATCTACAATGTTTTGGATGATAGAAAGGACATTCCATTTTCTTATAAGCTGGGAAGTAACGGCAGAGCTGACTACTAGAAGATGGTGCTGGTGTTGTAACTGCTGGTTTTGGAGGCAGTACTGGAATTCTTCTACTCATATGAGTAAAAGGACAATCTGGTTTAGCACACTTTGCATCAAATTTACAATTTGGATGAACAAACAAACATTTTTCAGCAAATTTACAATTGGGGAAGGCTTTGCAGGGTGAAACGGGATGGTGGTACGCGCACTCGTCCCCATTTTTACAAGCAGGCCAGTACTTGCAGGGCTCCAAAAGCTTTTCTGGTTTTTGTACCACACTCAGTTCACTCATCTCAGCATTTGGGTCACCAAGCTGCCTGCTCATCAACTGCAATTGCTGTGGGTGGAGGAGACCTTTGAGTCCCTTGTTTGAGGCTGCAGTTTGGTTTACAGGTTTCATTCCTTCAAAGCTCATGTCCTCCTCTTGATCTGACATGTATCCTGGGGGGCTGGGGACACCATCCAGCGTCACTATAAACTTGGGACTTGCAGGTTTATCTGGTTGTACAAGATCTCGTGTCTGCATAAGGTGTCCTGAAAGTACCCGAAGGGTATCTGCGGTCTTCATCCCCGACTCCTGATTTGGTGCCACTACTACTTCCTCAGACAGCTTTGGCTTCTTCAGAATAAATGATCTTGTGTCTGCATGGACCATGGACTCCATGTCATAGTAATCTTGACTGATTTGCAATGTTTCTGCCATTACTGGGTCAATTTGCAGTCGGGATAACAATTGCCTCTGCTGTGTTACCCAGTCCAAAGTTCCTGGTCTCGTTCGGGTTTCGTGCACCAGATGTAAAAAATAGAAAAAAGGATAATGATACTGGCGTAAATTCAGGCGGAGATGTTTATTGGAGTTGTGGCTCTTGGGCCAATTTCACCTGCGCCGCCATAATGAGGGCGGGCATGGGAAGTGGCGGCCAGCCAGAATGGCAGGCAGGGAAAATGGCCCTAAATAAAGTTTATAAAAATTTTTGTCCCAGGAGGATGGAGAGGTAGCTCAGTGTTAGAGTGCTTGCCTGGCATGTGTGAGGACCTGGCTTAGAACCCCAGCACCACATAAACAACTAAGTGTCAAAACAGTGACAAAAAAGATGAAAAATAAATAAATTGACTCTCTCTCTAAAAAGAATTGTTGAAGGACTGGAGATATAGTTCAGTGGTAGAGTGCTTGCCTAGTATGTGTTAGACCCTGGGTTTGATGACTAACACTGCAAAAAAATTGTTATGAGAAGTTATGGTGACACATGCCTATAATTATAGCTTCTCAGGAGGCTGAGGCAGGAGGGTTATAAGTTCAAAAACTGCCTGAACAACTTAGTGAGACCCTGTCTCAAAATAAATTATGAAAAAGGGATGGGAGTGTAGGTCGGGGGTAGAGTGCTTACCTAGTATATGTAAGAGTCTGAGTTCAATTCCTAGTACCCCACAAAAAAATTTGTCATGTAATTTCACAATTTTTAAAAGGGATACATGACTGGAGATAAGTGATTGTAGTTATAGTGCCCTAAGTTTCTTTTTCTTTTTCTTTTTTAGTAGATGTGTCAATATGGTGACTTTAGACTTAGTTAAGTACATTGGGTGGTCAAAGTCCAAATTCTGTTTTTCCCCAAATACCATCCTTCTTCTTTAGAGTGAAGTTAGGGATTATTTACTTTCCAAATTGTCCTAAATTCAGTTCTGACAAGTGAACATCCAGATTCAGTGCCTGGGATAATTTTTATAGTCATTATAGCTTTTTCCTCTTCCATACTTGTTAGGATCTCCTTGTTGCCACATTTGAAAGTTCCTTCCAATATTGCTCTCTCCAAAAAGTTGACTTCTCGTCTTGACCCTCAAGTTACAATAGCTAAGAAATACCAACTTCTTTTCTCACCCTTCCCCAGAAGTTAATCATGCTCTATCCCTTGCCCCAGGGAGGAACAGTGGCAGAAGCTTTTCCTTTGTACTTGAAAAGGTTCCTGACTCATGATCAAGAGGATTAAACTAAGAAAGAAGACAAGCTAATGATTAAAGTGAGAGTTGGAGATAATGTTTCTTTGCTTCTATTCCTAGCACATTAACACTTGACTTTCTATCTGTGAAACTAGGGAGACTGATCTCTTCAGGCTCAGGAGTTGGGGAAAAATGTTTCTGTTGATACCATCAGTGTGACTGACCAAAGGAGTCTGGGAATTTTTATAAATAAAATAACCATGAATCTACTTGTAAACACCATGCCATTCCACAGCATCATTTCCTTTTTTTAGGTAGTTATTTTTTAAAGAACAGATTGTATCATTGAAGAGATGCAGGCTTTGCTGGGAATGGAAGGAGTCAAAGTAAGCTGCAAGAGAAGTGTAAGGTACAGGTCTTATCTTCAATGGGAGATAGAAGACATCCAGGAGGAAGAAAGGTAGTAGCAATAAGGGTAGTAGGAGACAGTGAAATATTTCACCAGTTTGGAGTGTATGATGGTTTCTTTATATGCCAGAGGTGAGGCTGACCTTTGAGGAAGGGGAGGAAGTTTTGTGTAGCTAACTAATGAAAAATGAGGATACCATGCAGATTCCTTAAGAGCGAAGGCTACTTTTAAAAAGAGGGGGGCTAGAGTGGTGGCTCAATGTTCATGGCACTTGCCTGGCATGTGTGGGGATATGGGTTTGAACCCCAGCACCACATACACAACGAAGTGTTGGAGGAATGAAGGCCACATGAAGAACTAAATAAAATTGATTCTTTCTTTCTTTCTCTCTCATTGTCCCTCTCTCTCTTTAAAAAAGGGGAAAAAAGAGTGAAGGCTAACCGATTTGCTTTCAGACACCCTTGCCGCAGTGTCTGTTTTCTCTTAAACAATAGCTCTGCTAATGACAACTGGTATCTGTTCTTTCAAGTTTTCAGCAGATTCTAGAAGCCTTATTTCCGTGGCCCTCCTTTCTATAACCAGTGTTTCTGCCTGTCTTGGAAAGTAATAGGACTCCACTCCTTGGACAGTGTTCTATATCCTAGCTGTCCACAAGTTTAGATCGACCTTTCACCTAGTTAGAGCCCAAGAGTGAAGTTTGACTCCATCAAGGAAAAGTGGTGAGTGATGTGATCCTATGTGGACTGTGTCTAACTCTCAGTAGGGCAGCATACATCATATTAATAAAATGAGGATAGTTGCATCTTCCAGATATTATGCTTTTCTGGTGACCAATAATTGTATGTGATTTATTTTTTACTATCTGTCTTCCCAACTAAAGGGCAAACTCCATGATTATGTCTTTTTCATCCTTTGCCATATCCTCAGCACATAGTGTGGTATCTAACATTATAAATATTGTATAACTATTGGATAAATGAATGAATAAGTGAATTAATTAATTAATTGAGACTTAAATCCTGACAAGATATGGAATGGAACTAGGAAGTGAGTAAGTAAAAGTTGTGAGGAATAAACTAAGGTCTTTGTTTGGAACCAGGGAATGACTACAGGAACTGAACAAAAAATGTGGCCTTTCAGTAATAGTGGTGAGAAAGCAAGAATGGGAATGAAATTAACATTTGTTGACCATCTGCTTACCACTGAGTACTTTAACAGGTGTGAACTCATTTAATCTTCACAATTCCAGAGGTAGGTATTATTATGGTGTACATTTTACAGAGGAAGAAATTGACATGCAAAGAAATTAGATATTTTGCTAATGATCACTATTGTGTGACAATCTCCCATGGATCTCTCATGTTTCTGCACATCTTATGAGCAGAAACAATGACTGACATTTTTTTCCTAACTACTTTCCAAGGATATTTGCACAGTGAACAGCTTTGGAAGATAATTTCCCTCCATCTTCCTGAAAGCAGGCATACTGACTGCCTATCAGAATAGATTACAATTTATTAAGGTCACTGTTGCTCTTCTAGAACACAACCCACAGCATGTGCAGATGTTGCCTGATCTTCTTTGAATAGCTCCTATGGTACTTAAGAACAAGAGATACTAATATAAGGTAATGCTTATATTCTGGTTAATATTATTGCTGTGAGAAATTAATTTTATTGTCTCTGACCCAGGAGTCTCATGTGTTCTGCTGGGATTCATGAACATGTGGCAGGCTAACTTGTTAGCTTGTAGATAAGACAAAATCTCAGTATCTTCTCATAGCCTGATAGGCACATTGGTGAAAAGCATCAGAATTTGGAATTTCACCCATGTCTTCCACTCTGGAACTCAGACTCATTTTCCAGGACAATGTTGCTTCTTGAGCTACATCATGTGGTGTCATTCCCTCCCTGCTCTTCCTCCATACCCTTGTGACACTAGCCCTGAACTCATTTTTTAAGAGAGAAGGACAGAGAGAGAGAGAGAGAGAGAGAGAATAAATTTTATTGAGTTTTTCACATGGCTTTCATTGCTCCAACACTTAGTTGTGTACGTGGGTGCTGGGGTTTGAACCCGTGTACTTGCGCATGCTGAGCGAACGCTGTAACCGCCGAGCCACTGCTCCAGCCCCCTGAACTCATTTTTCAAGTTTGTTAGGCATTTGTCCCATTAGGCAAAAAAAGAAGAGGTTTAAAGTATCTGATTGTCTTTTTGTCTCCTAAGTTAATGGAAGTGCTTCATCTGTTGTCCCATTTTCATGCTATTTTCCCAGGGCTATGGTTCTTGCAATAGTCAGGATTTTACCAGGCAGATTCATTAATGGAAGGGATTCCCAGAGGACACAATTGGAATACCTTAGACACTTCATAAATAACCAGCTAGTTTTAGCTCTTTGTGGAATACTTGCCAGATTCTACATTAAAAGACACTGCCTCCTATATTCCTGCTGAACTACCTGGGTGATAGGTAGTTCAGGTGGTGTACAATGATGTGATCACATTTCCCCCATATTTATAAACCCCACCCAAATTAACTGTATAAAGCAGTTTCAGCAGAGAATTTTAATCTCTGGAGACTCAAGCATCCCTTTTGTTCATTTAGGTCTTTTGCTCTCATTATCTGCAAGCCCCTTTTATCCCCAGCAATATTGGGGTATTAGAGATCATTCTCTTTGTTTGCCAGAGCTAGAGAGCTGCCAGTATGGGGTTGGAGAGAGGAGAAATAGGAAGCCATGGAGGAATGAGGCTATTCTCACTTACCATGTCCCCAGAGGATGACTCTACTAGATGGCCTGATGATTTGTCTAGCACTTTTACCAAAATGATTGCCTGCCATCCTCACAACAGCCCTTGGGGGACACTGAGGTCCAAAGAAACTAAGTAACTAGTCCAATATCACACTGTGAATTCATAGCAGCTCTGGGGCTAGAATTTCTTTTCCTACCATGGATATTTAGCAAGTTCAGAGGATAGTTTCAAGGAACTAGAAGAACAGAACATTAGGATGAAAATTCTTTTATTCTGACAGATTATGGTCATCCTGCTCAGGAAGCAATGAACAGAGTAAAGTCAATTCCAAGCCATGCTTCCTTCGATAAAGGCAGGGTAGAAGGATTATTTAGGTGGCTTAAGGACTGATGCACTGCAAAGACATGGGGACTGTGGACCTCCCCACAACCTCTGCTATCTCTTTCTCAACCCACCCTCCAGCAGCTATTACTCTTTTTTAAAAAAAAACTTTATTTTTTATTTTTAAAAGAGAGAAGGATAGTGAGAGAGAGGGAGACAGAGAGAGAATCAATTTTCACTGAGTTTTTCACATGGCCTTCATTGCTCAGACACTTAGTTGTATACATGGGTGCTGGGGTTTGAACCCGTGTACTTGCGCATGCTGGGCAAGCACCGTAACCACCGAGCTACCACTCCAGCCCCACTATTACTCTTACCTAAACAAAGAATGGTTGTTTAACTTATTCATTTCTGGCATAGATTTACTAAATTGAGCTCTATTTGGATTGGAGTCAGAATGGTGGAAAGAAAACGTTTAACATTTCAAGAAAGGACTACGTGAGTTGCGGTTTCCACTAGCGTAAACCAAACAAGGAGACCTGGAGATAGGAAAGGGTGGCACTTGAGGCACAGGCATCTTTAAGGTAAGAAAAGTCTTGAGAAAGTGGGCTCAGCGTTCCCTTTCTCAACTTGTGGTCTGCTTGAAGAGGCAAGAAAGAAGACAATAATTAGCTTATCTTAGGCCTGCCATCTCCTCAGGTAGACAGCAACATTCCCTAGAGATTTTTTTTTTGTCCTGTGAGCATTAGGAGTTTTCTAAGAAACTATGGGAAACTCATAGACGGTGCATTAATTTAATCTTTTTATCACAGATAACAGAGGTCCTCTTAGGATACTTCAAAGAAAAATATGATTATGTGAGGGACACACATGACCCAGGAAACCACTAGATTCCAAAACAACTCTAAGCAGCAGCAGCATGTTCTTCCTCTCATATGATGTCCCTGTATCCTTGTGTACATTTCAAGTTTGTTGGTTTGTTTTAAAGAGAGAGAGGGACAGTGAGAGAGAGAAAGAGAGAATCAGTTTTATTTAGTTTTTCATGGGGCTTTTGCTGTTCTGACACTTTGTTGTGTATGTGGTGCTGGGGTTTGAACCCATGTACTCGTACATGCCAGGCATGTGCTGTAACCACTGAGCCACCACTCCACCCCCTGTACTTTCTAAAAAAAATTATTATTCTCTTCTTGCCACTGACTGGAAAGGTCTCTCCATAGTCTAATAGAAACAAGTATACAGGGTATTTGTATGATTCTCTTAACTGGTTACTATCAATTCCATGGGACTATGCCGGGTTACCGTATCTGTCATCAAATTGTAGAGCTATTCCTGCTATAGTAAAGGTCACAGGCCACCTCCATGCCACAACTAGCTGGATTCGCTTTTCTGAGTACAGAATAATGAACAGAGTATTGGACATAGCAGACACCATGACTCACAGGTCTAATACAGAGGACTTCCCTCTGAAGGTCAGCCTTGCTAACAACTAACCTCTGAGAGATCCAGCTGAACAGAAAAGAGACAGAGTCAGTTCTTTGAGTATGTAGTATGTCTACGCCAGTCCTTCCCAAGTCATGGTCCTTGAACCCCTGTATCAGATTCATCTTAGTGCTTATTAAATCTTCAAATTTCTGGGTCCATACTTCAGACCTGCGTCATTAGAATTTTGAAATTGGGATCAGAAAATCTGCAGTTTATAAACTCCTGCTATAACTCTGTACATACTAACATTGAGAACTTCTGTCTTATATTCTTATATTCTTCAAGTTTCAATTATTGTTTCTTTTTGAAAACCTCTTTCTTTCCCGTTTCTGCTTGGTGAAATCTCATCCCATCCCAAGAGGCTAAGTTTAGATATAGCTGTCTTCATGAAGCTTACCCTGATTTCATGTGTCCTTAACTCCATCAGTCTCTGGTTGAGCGAGATGGAAGACACTGGGGACATAAGAACTGGCATGCAGGGCTGGAGCCGTGGCTCAGCGGTTCTGGCACTTGCCTGGCATGCAAAAGGATGCAGGTTCAAACCCCAGCATCATGTACACAACGAAGTGTGAAAACAATGAAAGCCACATGAACACCTGAACAAAATTGATTATTTTTTTTCTCTCAATTTTTCTTTCTCTTAAAAAAATAACTGGGGCCGGGGCGGGGGGAGCTGGAGTGGTGGCTCAGCGGTTATGGTGATTGCCTGGCATATGCAAGGATGTGGGTTCAAACCCCAGCACCACATACACAACAAAGTACTGGAGCAACTAAAGTCACATGAAAAACTAAATAAAATTGATTCTCTCTCTCTCTCTCTCTCACTGTCCCTCTCTCTTAAAAAAATTACTGGGGTGCAGATACTTGTTGGGGACATATATGAAAAGGAACAAGGAACATCTAAGATGGTTCTTGGGAAATTGTTCACATTTGACAACATTTGCAAACATGCTCTTTCTTACAAATATATATACCATATGTCTGTATTTGCTTACAACATTTGAAATTAAATTGCAATCATGCCACTCCACAACTAAATACTTCAGCATGTATCTCCTAAGAACAAAACTATTCTTTCTCTTTTTGCATAATCATACCATTATTACATCTAAGAAATTTAATGTTAATATAATAAAATAACATCAGTCAATATTGAATTCATATTAAAATTTTTCAAACTGCCTCCAAAACAACCTAGTTTATCTGTTAGTATTCAGTCAAAAATCATGGATTTCATTTGATTGTCTTTAGCCCTCTTTAATCTAGATTCTAGAGCAATATGTTTGGCTTTTCTTTGCACTCCAAGATACTAATAGATGTAAAGAATCCAGATCAGTTGTTCTAAATACAATCTGCATTTTTCTGGTGGTTTCCTCATGATCATATGCAAATTAAACATTTTTGCCAGAACTACAGAGAAGTAATATTGTTGATGCCCCATTGCACCACAGTAGGAGGCCCATATATCATAATCAAGTGCCCTGGTATTAGTGATGCTAAATTTGATCATTTAGCTAAGGTAGGTGTCTGCTGGATTTCTTTATTGTAAAGGTGCATTTTTTCTTTGAAAATAATAATCGTTGGAGTAATACTTTGAGACTACATGAATATAGTGCTCTCCCCAAAACATTCATCAATGGTTTTACAATCCATTACTGTCTAGACAAAGAAGAGCCTTGGGAAGTCATGTGCTCTGGGAACTACCTTATAACAACATCCACATAACACATGTGATAATGCTGCTGCTGACATCATCATCATCATCATCATCGTCATCATTGCCTTTATTGAGTGAACTAGGCCAGGAACTTTATATAAATTAAGTCATTTGATCCTTATACCAATATAATGATTTTGCATATGGGAAAACAGGCTCAGAGAAGTTGAGGGTCACAGAGATACTAAGAATAGGAACTGAGCCTGGTTTGGCATTGCACGCCTGTAATTCCAGTGGCTGGGGAGGCTAAGGCAGGAGGATTGCAAGTTCAAAGCAACTTAGTGAGACCCTGAGCAGCTTAGTGAGACCCTGTCTCAAAAAATAAAAAAAATTAAAAATTTAAAAAGGGGCTGGGGATGTTGCTCAGTGGTTAAGCACCCCTGGGTTCAATCCCTGGTACCAATAAAAAAAAAAGAGTGGGAACTAGGTTCAAATCCAGTTCTAATTATAGAGTCCATGCTTTGAAGCATTATGCTATACTACTTATTAAGCAACAATTTCACCTAACTTCAGAATTCTCTTGCCATTTTCTTCTGAAGAGTTCCAGGCCCACAGCATTCCTGAGAGTGAGGAGTCAGACACTGTGATGTTCAAGGGGTGGGGGAGACACTGCCACAGGGAAATCAATTGGCATTCCTGTGGCCTTACAGCAAGTGGGTAACTGAACAGGGCTTCTGATGGAGAAATCTTTAGCTCTTGCTTACGAATTTGACTTTGATTTAAGAGGCAGCTGAGAGCCACTGTGATTTCTGACTGGTGCTTGCTGAATCCAGAGTGAGTTCAGGTTGGATTAATAACGCTGTCCTCGATGTGGGAAAATGCAGCTGCTTGATAATAAACAGGTTTGCAGAGTTTGGTGGAAAAGACCAATGTTGCCTAACAGCTCCTTCTGTGCCTAGCACTCTTGATTGACTGTCCTTACATTTACAGCTCTCTGTCTAGGCTGTAACAGGGGAAAAAAAAGACCTACTTCTTAGAATCTAGTCAGCTCAAGAAGACCTCTCACCCTCACCCTGCACCCTCCACCTCCAAAGAGGAGAAAAACAGCCTTTGAAATGCACTCAGATTTTGTGCAGCCCATAGTTTCCTCTGTAGCCTGCTGATTCTCCCCCGAGAATGCCCAGTGCAGTGCAGCAAATGCTGCAGTGAATGAAAAAACCAACAAAACGCAAAAACCAACAACTCCAAGACTCTTTTCTGCTCAAAAGAGCCATTTGTAATTTGGGGCTTTATCAAATAATTTATGTTTAGTTTCACTTTACCCATTTCTTAGTGACTGAGGTATCAAGAAAATATATCTGCACCTGTTGCAAAGTTTCATTTATGTCTGGAGACAGACAGATAGACAGACACACGCGCGCGCACACACAGAGTACATCCCAATTTTAGCATGTGTGTTGTTGAACCAAGCACATGAACATATAAAGTATCATCCAAGTTTAGCATATGTCCTGATAAAGTAAACAGCATTATATATAGACACACAAGATTTCAAGGTTGAAAGAGTACTAAGAGGTCATCTGGCAAAGTCCTCCATCCTACTCCTCACCCCATGAGAGTGAATGCTTAGAGCATCTCTGTATTGCAATACCAAAGTTTAAGCAGCTCCAGTTACAAGTTGATTATTAACTTTCAGAGGCAGCTGGTTTTTCTGGGCTGCCTTTTACAACAAAGGTCTTATTAAATAAAGTGAAACCTATATCCCCTATGTTTTAGCCTTTATGGGCTACTTCATTTCTTTGGAGTCACTCAGAACAAGGAATGTCCTTTTCCACACAGGCCCAACCCCACTGTCCTGGAGAGACTAAAGCTTCTAGCATCACAGTTCCCAGCCAGGACTCTCCCTGCTATGATGCTTCTCCCCCTGACTGCTCCATTTTGATGGTATTTCTAAGGTTAATTTTCTCAGTTGACTCTGTCCCACCTATATTGCACACTTCCTTTCTGCACACCAAGCAAGCAATGGCTTCTGGGTCTCTGGACTCCTATGGGTCCACTGCAGTGCTATCATTTTGCTTGCCAAAAGCCATTTGAGGCAGCAGGTACGTAAGCAGTTAGAGAGGTGCACTGGGTTTCTGAGAGGTACCAGTCTAGCTTAGGCAGAAATAGGCTCTAACTTAATAATCTGCTCATCACACACAGTAAGAGACACCCTGACTTATTCAAAGACACTGTGGGTGGTGCAGAGGATGAATAAGCATGATTCACTGCCACTCTGGCACCCGGGGCACGAAGAATAATAAAACCCAAAGAATTGTAGCCGCCTGAGTAGTAAATTAAGAGATCCGGGGCTCAGCTAGACTCTAGACATCAATGTTACCATGGCAATAAAGGGCCCCAGCGTTCAGCAGCTATTACAGAGCAGGCATCTAATAGGCTAGTCTATGTCACAGCCAAAGCCCAAGGGGCCAGCAAAGAAGACCAATTAGCATATCCATTCATTACGGGCCTCTGCACACTTCTTCTCTTAATTCCAATTAGTTGTTTGTTTGAACCAACGTCTCTTGCCTGCATTATACTCATTAGTGCCTTTTAGCCACTGGAAATAGGCTTGAATTTCTACAAGGACCTCACAATTTCCCAAGCCTTCATTTTTTCCCTAGGGGTCTAAGCTTATACAGTCACAAACCCATGGCCTTCAATCCCTCGAAATGAAAGCATCTCTCACTGCACAACTGTACTCGACAGATGGAAACTGCTCAGGAATGTGATGTGCTAAGGGTTCTTCCTGGAACCTAGTGAAATAGGGATCTGGGGCCATTATCTACGACCATTCAGGTCAAGGAAACCCTCTGGCCTTAGCCAGTGAGCTTGCTGGCTATGCCTGCTGGCCACTATTCAGAGGCTAGCTGTTCGGGAGGGGGAGCTTCGGGCACTGGGAACCAAACTGGCATCATCAAAGTTGGGTAGTAACAATTCCAGCTTGAAGGACTGCCCTTCAAGGGCTAGCCCAAATCCTGCCTATTCCAGGAAGCCTTCCTTGATCTTTGTAATCCCCAGTGAGTTCCTTCTCCATGCACTTCAAAAAGGACACCCTTTACAGGCAATATTTGTGGAGAGTCAGGTGCCCTAACGGGACCCAGAGCTCCCTTACCCAATGACTTCAGAGTCCACAGGTCACTAATGCCAGAAAGGACTGGGGTTCTAGAAAGCACTCAACAATGCCTGGGTGTCTCCAATGGCAAACAACTCTTAAGCTCCACTGCACATGCCCAGAGTCTTCTTGAGGATGTAGCCAATTCCTGAGGTAAGGAAAGTACACAGCTGCTCTTTGAGGACTCTAGGACAAACTGCTTCTATTCATACACAAATTGGTGGAAATGGCCCACTAGAACAGATGCCATGAACTAGCCCATTTCATGGTAAAGTCAGTTTCTCTTCTGGGAACAGAAGGAAAGGAACAGTCCATAATACTGTTTCTATTTCCATTTGCCATTCTCTGAAACCGTATAGTTTTACTGGAGCAGGCAACCAGGACGAAGCGCTTCTAAAAGCGGCTGCTAACACTTGTGTACAAGGAATGGGTGTGTAGTTTTATAGGCTTGCCTTTAAATCTGATGTCATATTCAAGGCTCATTTTTCTCTTTCCTCTCTTACTGTGGTAGCCATTGTTCCATTTGCTTCTCGGTTGTCCACTTCTGGCTCCATTCTGTAGCACTACTAAGTATGTTATCTTTTTTTCCTTTTCAAAATTGGCAGGAATGAGGTATCCTTTAACTAGAGCCTTTTGAGCATGAACTCATACAGATTTTTGTTTTTGACATCCTATGGGATTTGATTATTTTACCCCACTTAACAGCTGACATTCCAGAAGGCAGTCTGGACTATAGTTGAAATATACTGTAAATATATTAAGTATGTATCAAATCAGCAATTACCCAGAATGAGAGAGAATGAAAGATTCTGAAGAATGGAATATTTTGTTACCTGAAGTCATGCCACTCCAAGTTCCCTTTGGTCCCCATACACTTGGTTTCAAAAATTTTACTAACAAGATCATGCTCTTTTCTGCCTTACTAACACAAGGCCAGTAAACCTATCCTTTGTTTGGTTTTGAAGCGTTCAAGGGCCCCAGAATTCTCATATTTGCCATTAAGATTCACAAAAATACTGGAGTAGAGAAGGTGTAAGAGATAGAGCTCACACCACATTATCCTCTAGAATATATTTTTGCTTTTATTAAAATCCAAAGCAGGAGAGGGCTGGGCGTGGTGGTACACTCTTATAATTCAAGCGACTCAGAAGGCTAAGGCAGAAGGATTTCAAGTTCAAAACCAGCCTCAGCAACTAGTGAGGCCCTGAGTAAATTAGTGAGACCCTGTCTCAAAAGACAAAATAAAAAAAAATAAAGAAAGAAAAGAAAGAGAAATCCAAAGAGAGGAATAGATTTCTCCTTTTGTAGGTGGTTTCTTTCTCATCAAAGAAGGGTTTGAGGCGACTTGGTTAAGAAAGAATCCTGATTACTAATGTTATAGTAAATCAGAGTCCTTTTTAAAAATTAACCACAATTGAAGCCATTTTCATCAGAATAGCATAGACTTAGAGTTATTAAATATAAGTGATTGTGCTATTTTTCTGGGTTATGAAAATGTCCACAATCCATTTCTGCAACACCCTTAGCCACCTGGGTATAATGGGGATGATTTTGAAGAAAGGATTACAGTCTCCATTCAGGCCTTTCAGTCACCCAGGCTCCAGTGGAATGGACTAAACAGACTAAAAAAGCTTTACAATGTTCTTGGCTGTTTCTACTAATTTTTTCTTTTGTTGGATCCCACATTGGCTTCAGTAGTTACATATGTCTGGGAAACTGACACTGCAAAGTTCTGGCTTGTTCCCTGCCCTGATGCTAAGGGATAAATATAGATCTCAACCACTACAGAAATTTGGCCAGGATTCCAAGGGGTGTGTGTATGAGGGGCAGTGACTGATGGGGCCACGCTGACATGTGGACTAGAAAAAGGCTTCTTTATGTCTAAGACCCTCTTTGGGACAGGATGAGGTAAAGTAGGAGACCTGCTTCTAAAATCAGAAGGCTTAATCCACATTTCAAGGAGCTGGTAAATTGAAACAAATAAGGAATATTGTAGGTGGTTTAGAGTGTGTATGGGGAGGGGGAGGGAGAGAGCAAAGGGAATCTTTCCTGACACCCTAGATCCTTTTGCATGAGA
>PVKS010044802.1:0-14136 GCA_004027875.1 Aplodontia rufa | reverse complement strand
TAACAGAATCCCACATATTGATTCTTGGCTGTCTTTCTTCACTTTGGGAGTCTTGTTAAAGAAGTTGGTTCCATTCCTATATGATGCAGTCTTGAACCTATGTTTGCTTCTAGCAGTTGTATAGATTCTGGTTGATTTCTAAATTTTTGATCCATTTTGAATTGAGTTCTGTGCACAGAGATAGATAAGAATCTAATTTAATTTTTTTTTACATAAAGCTAGCCAGTTGTCCCAACATCATTTGTTGAAAAAGTTGTCCTTTCTCCAAGATGTATTTTTGCCTCCTTTGTCAAATATCAGAAGGCTATAGTTTTGTGGATTTGTCTCTCTGTCTTCTATTCTATTCCATTGGTCTTTGATACCAATACCATGCTGTTTTTATTACTATAGCTCTGTAGTATAGTTTCAGATCAGGTATGGTGATTCCTCCTGCATCACTTTTCTTGCTTAGTGTTGCTTCAACTATTCTGGGTCTCTTGTTTTTCCAAATGAATGTAATGGGTGTTTTTTCCCAATTCTGTGAAGAATTTCAATGTATCTTTGTAGGAATTGCATTGAATCTACATAGTAACTTTCGGTAGAATAGACATTTTTAACAATATTGATTCTGCTTAAGAGATTGGATTTGAAGGAAGAGGAGGATTCAAAAGGTAGACATACAGGAAACAAAATTCAAAGAGAAGGAAATGTTACTGCAATTTCCAGGGGAGGAAACAGTGGGGATCTTCAGAGGAGTGTAGGTAGAACATGGAGTGTGGCTGGAACATGGGAAGTCAAGTCAGGAGCCAAAAAAAGAGCAGAGAGAATGCAGGGACTAGCTCACAGAGAGTCTCCAGATTAAGGAGTGCACATTTTATCCTGGAGAAATCAGGGAACCATTGCAATGTTCCTTTGGCAGCAGTGGTAGAGATTGGACAGAATGGGTAGGGGACTCAGTTGCAGGCAGGCAAAAATTAAAGGTTTTTGTAATGGTCCAGGTAAGAAAGAAAAATGATGAACTAGGCCATTGGGAATATGGATGAAAAACATAGATACATATAAGAAATATTTAGCATTTGCTATTTGGGAAGACTGTGAGATGACACTCAAGTTTCCTGTTTATGTACCCAGGGTATTTTCACCTCATGTTACCAAACAACTCCAGTAATTCTACATAAAATAGAATCAAATCATAGTATTTCTTCTATAGCAGTTCTAAGAAGAGTGAGTTACAATGGTCATTTTTACGTTAAAATATAAAATATATAGTTGATGATTTAAAACTTCTAGTAGATTGGTGCCCTTTTACTTTACTTATTCCAGGCTCAGCAGTGTCCACCTTTCAAGATGTATAATCACTGTCTGTAAAGACCTTTTTGTGTTTCCATTATCGAGTCTCATTGTGTATAAGTTTCTGTCATGTTCAATTGTGATTTTTAGGTTTCTTCCATTATCAACTATTGGAGGTAATCTGTGTGTCTTCTGCATCTTTCATAGCTAAAAATAACACTTGGGATTCAGCTTTTACCTAAAGACCTCACCCAATGTGAATTCTCTTGAGAGAGAAGTCAAGGATATAACATGTTGTAACCACATAAAAAAGGAAATTAAGTGCTTGTGGCATAGTGAATGTGAGACCCAAGGTGCTTCTTTGGGCCAGAACCTCTCTCTAAAAAGGAGTGAAAGAGACCAGACACTACTGTGATAGATGCAGGGAACACATATTCCAAAAAATAAACTGACACTGGAACCCAAGACTGTGCAAGAAAATCCAGAATTACCAGGATATTGACTCCAGATAATGAGTGGAACACAGAAAGCTGCCTTTTAAACCAAGCAAAGTGTATTTTTCCTTATTGGCCCATTCCAAATAAACAGTAAATTTGGTCAATTTAGTATTTCCAAATCAAGCAAGTAGTTAATCATTTAAAGTAACTATTTGATTTTATTGCAAAATGGCCTTAGAATTTTTCCAGATTTGTTATGTTTAATTTTCAAGAACATTTATGCAACTTTGTTGAGAAAGCCTAATCTTAAAAATAAGAATCAAGTGGAGGAAAAAGTACAGTGGTTCATGTCCAAGCATAGAAACTTAGAAATACAGTCAGGCATCACTTAACGACAGGCGTGTCCTGAGGAATGCATTGTTAGACTATGTGGTTGTTACATGAACATCATAGAGTGTCCTTACAAAACTCTAGAAGGAGTAACTTGCTACACACCTGGGCCACATGGTAATCTACTGCTCTTAGGCTACAAAATTCAACTATATATTGTAGGAATTGCAACAGAATGGTAATTATGCATGTGTCTAAATCTATCTAAACATATAAGAAGTACAGTAAAAATAAGTTATAAGATAAACAGAGGCACACCTGTACAGTACACTTACCATGAATGGAGCTTGCAGGCCTGAGAGTTGCTCTGAGTGAGTCAGCGAGTGAGTGGTGAGTGAATGTGAAGGCCAGGGACATTAGTGTGCATCCCTGTGTACGTTTGAAACACCATGTATTTGAACTATGCTAACTTTACTTAATTTTTTCCTTTAATAATAAATTAATATTATCTTACTTAAACTTCTTTACTTTAGAAAACTTAATTTGTTTAACTTTTTGAGACTTATAATAACACATCACTTTAAACACAAACATAGTGAACATAGTGTAGACCTGCCCAAAAATATTTTTCTTTCTTTATAACCCTATTCTATAAGCTTTATTCTATTTTTAAATTTATTTATTTGCTTTGCTTTTTAAACTTTCGGTCTAAAAACTAAGACACAAACCCACATGTCAGCCTAGGC
The DNA here is from genome assembly GCA_004027875.1 of Aplodontia rufa. Classification (NCBI taxonomy): domain Eukaryota; kingdom Metazoa; phylum Chordata; class Mammalia; order Rodentia; family Aplodontiidae; genus Aplodontia; species Aplodontia rufa. Next base: position 11,354 of record PVKS010044802.1, on the reverse strand, counting down.
CTGCACAGGTCAGGACCATCAAAATCACTGTCTTCCACCTCCACTGTCTTGTCCCACTGGGAGGCCTTCAGGGCATGGAGCTGTCACCTCCCATGATAGCAATGCCTGCTGAAATTCTCCTGAAGGACCTGCCTGTGGCTCTTCTTGAGGAGGTGTCACTCTTTTCAGAGATATGCCCACAGAGGTTTGCTTGACTTGTTTCTTTTCTTCATTATAGATTTGCTTTTAAGCAGATAATATACCATGAATGCTCCTCTCTATTAATAAGAGCCTTTCAGTATCTGGGGCCCTTATTTTCACACTTCTTAAGGAACTTGTTGATGTCTGCAAACGCTTCTGCTAAACCCTTCGCTGTGAATTTTCTGGGGAGTTCGTTTTTATCACTTGCATTTTCTTTTCTCTTACCTCGTCAGTTGCACATTCACTAAGCAATAGGAATTTTTCAGCTCTATTATAATTTTATGGGACCACCTCTGCAAATGTAGTCCATCATTATCTGAAACATTTTCCTGGAGTGCATTACTGTATTTTATTTAGTTTCCAGCACTGATATTCAATGAACAGGGTATAAACTGTCTTTTAAAATCATTCTACATCTGCTAAATAAGAAACAAAGATGAAGAGTTCATTAGCTATTTTCACCATAGTCTTGTTTTCAAAATATCTGATTCATTTAAGAATTAAAATTCATATATATATACAAAACAATGGATTATATTATTGTTTATAGTAACAAAAATGCCATAGCAAAACTTCATGCAATACTTACTACAAAGCAGGGACTAGTCTAAGCATTTTACATTTTTTAACTCTGCATAGTAATCTACAGTAAGGACTATTTTATCCCATTTTGCAGTTGAAATTCTGGAAATAAGGAGGATAACATAGCTTGCACAAGTGAAGGAACTCTGCATAGGAGTTCATATAGCTTGGGCCAATCTGTGCTCTCAAAAACTGTGTCAGTTGCCTCTCAGTGAAAACTGGATGTCCCCTCTGTGCCCATCAATAGGAGTCTAGTGAAACTGTGATGTGGTCACACATTAAAATGGGCAGATGTCAAAGAAACTTTAAGTGAGAAAAGAAGTTGTAGAGCATCTTGTACAGTGTGGTCCCATCTTTGATGTGTGTGTGTGTGTGTGTGCGTGTGTGTGTGTGTGCATTGCGTGTACATGCAAGTGTGTAAGGCATAAGAGGATACAGTTCAAAATATTAACAAAAGCTCTCGGCCGAGAATTAAAGCATAGGGTGGAGGATTCTTCTAATTTACATTCTAAATAATTTTCTTTCTAATTTTTTATGGTGACATTGAATAACTTTTATAGTGAATATTTATGAAATAACAACAGCAACCATGAAGTCTTTTTCCTCCTCTTAACTATAGACCTGGCAATGGGTAGTTCTTACTGATATATGGTAGACTTGGAAAATTCACTTCCAGTTTCAGAACACTTTTCCAAGTCTGACATGAACATGTAATGACCAATTTTAAAACTAGACTTCACTTTATAGTTCAGCAGCTCAAATACAAAATTTCTGGAATCCTTACTGAGATCTACAGTCTGAATTGAAACTTTCCTGAACTTTCATTGAATGTCAAAGAAGATTTTAAGGAGTCTTCTGGCAAATGCAATCAATCTGTAGCTTCATTGTATTTCCTTCTTTTAGATACATGAAAGAATAATTTACTTCAAAATGTGGAAAAGGTAAGATGATGATACTTGATTTTTAATATCCTGCTGAGAAGAACGTTATCTACTTAGAGTTCCAAGTCTCTACAGAAGAAGAAAAATAACAAGTTTTTTTGCTACTGTGTATTTTGATTAGCAACCTACAACTTATAAAAGAACAGGTAGAAAATGACAAGTTATTACTAAAAGACAAATCAACCCTACTAACTAGCTTTTAACTAATTTAACATTTCTTTTCCTAATGACAAGATAATCTCCATTCCTCAAGTGCTTGTCAAATCAACTCTTTTGTCTTCCTGGAAGCTTCTTCACTAATTGCTTAAACAAAATTTTGACATGTGTCAAGAAAAAAAATATTGAGAAGTGTGCTTTCACAAAGTTTATCCAAACATTCTCATGAGCAATGCTTTTTTTATGCTGTTTAAAACATGTGCTGTACCAGCAGATTTTTCCTTCACTGATTGAAATGACCCAGTAAAGGATTTGAAATTATTTTTTTAATCTTGAGAGAAGATATACTTTGTAATATTATAGTTACAGTATTTACCTTGCCTAGGATCTAGTGCCTAATAAATATTAGGGCTGACATGAAAGTACATGACTCCAGTCTTCTTGCTCCACACCTTTTATGTAAAAATACTCTTCTGTGGTTTGGCTTCAAAGGTGCATGTGTTACAGGCTTGGTCACCTTGGTCACAGATCCCCAGTATCTGACACTCTTAGGAGGTAATTAGACCTTTGGTATTGGAGCCTATTGGAAAGATGTCAGTCATTGGAGCATGCCTTTGGAGGGGATGTTGAGATCCTGGCTCCTTTCTGTCTCTCTCTTTCAATTCCAGCCACCATGAGACGAACAGACCTTATTTGCAACACGTTCCTACCATGATGTACTGTGCTGTCATAGACCCAGAAGCAATGGGCCCAACCAAACATGGACTGAAAACTCTAAAATCACGAGCCAAAATAAATTTTTCATTTTATGATGATTATTTCAGGTATTTTGTCACAGTATCAGAAAGCTAACTAACAAGAGCTTTCTTAAAGATTGGTTTGCCTTGGGCTACTACAAGTCAAAACTGGATGTCAGATATTCCCCTGGATTAGCAATTTTATCAGATTATTGAAGAAAGAATTTTTAAAACTTAAAATAGGACTTCTCATGGAAGTCAAAGTTTCCCATCTGAGTTGATTCCCCTATACTACCTCCCTCTGGTCTCCTTGATATCCTTCCTATTCCTTCCCCACCTCCCTTCCCCTCTCCTTATGTCCCCAGCATCCTAGGTAAGGTTGCCCCTGTTTGGGTAAAAATTCATACATGTTGAGGTAATTATTAGCTTAGCCATTTATATCATACTGTTTCCAATTGTATTCTAGCTTCCACGAATGAGAGAAAACATTTGGCCCTTGAGTCTCTGAGTTTGGGATATGTCACTTAGAATAATTTTTTCCATCTCTATCCATTTGGCTGCAAATGCCATAATATCCTTTTCTCCAATAGCCGAGTAGTATTCCATTGTATAAATGTACCAAACTTTTGGAATCTACTCGTCAAGTGAGGGGCATCTTGGTTGGTTCTATAATTTAATGATAGTAAATTGAGCTGCTATAAACATTGATGAAGCTGTATCTCTATAATATGCCAATTCTAGCTCTTTGGGAAAATACTCAGGAGTGGGATAGCTGGGTCATAAGGTGGTTCCAGCCCTAATTTTTTGAGAAGTCTCCACCCTGCTCTCCAGAGTGGCTGAACCAGTTTGCAGTCCCACCAGCAATGTGACAGTGTTTCTCTTTTCCCACAGCCCCTCCAGCATCTGTCATTGTTTGTATTCTTCATTTTTGCCACTCTGACAGGAGTAAGGTGGAATCTCAGTGAAGTTTTGATTTGCATTTCTCTGATTGCTAGTGATGTAGAGCATTTTCTCATTTATTTATAGGTTTTGGGACTTCCTCCATTGAGAATTTCTTTTTAGTTCCATAGCCAATTTATTGATTGGATTGTTTGTGGTTTTGGTGTTTAGTTTTTTGAGTTCTTTGTATATTCTGGATATTATCCCTCTGTCTGAGGTGTAGCAGGCAAAAAATTTCTCCAATTCTGCAAGTTCTCTCTTGAGATTCTTGACTAAGTCCTTCACTGTGCAAAAGCTTTTTAGTTTAATTGCATCCCATGCATTTATTCTTGATTTTACCGGTTGTGTCATGGGAGTCCTGTTAAGGACAGCTGTGCCAACCCATATGCCATGTAATGTCGATCCTACTTCTTTTTTCAAGCAATTGTAAGGTTGCTGTTTTAATATCCAGATCCTTGAACCATTTTGATTTAATTTTTGTGCAGGGTGAAAGGTAAGGATCCAATTTCAGTGGTCTACATATGGCTGTCCAATTTGTCCAACACCATTTGTTGAATAGGTTATCATTTTTCCACACTATGCTTTTGCCCCCTTAATCAAATATAAGATAGTTAAAGGTATGAGGGTTCGTGTCAGAATCCTCTGTTCTATTCCTTTGGTCTTCCATTCTGTTTTGGTACCAATACCATGCTGTTTTTGTTACTATAGCCCTATAGTATAATTTCAGGTCAGGAATTGATATACCACCTGCTTCCTCCTTCTTGTTGAGTAGTGCCTTGGCTATTCTGGGTCTTATGTTATTCCATATGAATTTGATAATTGCTTTTTCTATATCTGTGAAGAATGACATTAGTATCTTGATGAGGATTGCTTTAAATCTGTATAGGGCTTTGGGTAGAATGCCCATTTTGATTATGTTGATTCTGCATAACCAAGAACATGGAAATTTCTTTCATCTACTCAGATCTTTTGCAATTTCCTTTTTTAAAGTTTGATAGCTTTCATTGTAGAGGTCCTTAATATCCTTTGTAAGATTGATTCCCAAATATTTTTTTTTTTGAGGAGATGGTGAATGGGACAGATTTTCTGATTTCTTCTTCAGTGGACTTGTTGCTGGAGTATAAGAAAGTTAATGATTTATGGGTGTTGATCTTACAGTCAGCTACTTTGCTAAAATTACCTATAAGCTCTAGAAGTCTTCTTCTGGTAGAGCTTATAGGGTCTTCTAGGTATAGGATCATGTCATCAGCAAACACAGACAACTTGACTTTCGCTTTTCCTATTGAATTCCTTTGATTTCCTTCTCTTGTCTGATAGCTCTAGCAAGGGTTTCAAGGACTATCATGAATAAGAGTGGTGAAAGTGGACAATCTTGTCTTGTTCCTGAATTCAATGGAAATGCTTTCAGTCTCTCTCCATTGAGCATAATGTTGACTATAGGTCTGTGGTAAATGGATCTTACATAGCTACAAGTATCTTCCCTATCTTCTCCAGAGTTTTGAGCATAAAAGGGTGTTGAATTTTATCAAAAGCCTTTTCTGCATCAATTGAGATGATTACATGATTGTTATTTTTAATTCTGTTTAAGTGGTGAATTACGTTTATTGATTTGCATATGTTGAACCAGCACTGTTTTTCTAGAATGAAGCCCACTTAATCATGATGCATTATCTTTTTAATGTACTTTTGGATCTGATTAGCTAGAATTTTATTAAGGATTTTTGCATCTGTATTCATCAGGGAAATTGGTCTGTAGTTTTCTTTTGTGGATGTGTCTTTGTTGGATTTTGGGTTCAATGTTATATTGCTTCATAAAAACTGTTTGGGAGTGCTCCAATAGGAGGAAACATGGAACCATGGGAAACCCAAAGGGGAAAACATGCAATGGCATCAGCCCTGGCTTGCTCTGTCATTATACAAATGTTCTTGATTGTTTGATAATTATTTCCTCCTAAAAGTAAGATCATATTTAATGAATTAAAAAAAAACCTTAAAATAAAAATTGTGTATGTTGTACAATAAAAAAATTTCTCAATAAAAAAGAAAAATAAATGAAAATATGAGGGGCTGGAACTGTGGATTGGCGGTTAGGGTGCTTGCCTGGCATGCATGAGTATGTGAGTTCAAACCCCAGCACCACATACACAACGGAGTCTTGGAGCAATGAAAGCCACATGAAAAACTAAATTAAAAATTGCTTCTCTCTGTTCTCTCACTGTTCCTCTCTCTCTCTCTCATATATATATATATATGTGTGTATATATGTATATATATATACACATATATATATATATGACACCAATTTTACAAATCACATTTTAAAGATCAAACGAAAGAATTCCTTCATTCCCATCTAAAGATTTGATGTATGCTCCCAATTCATGCTACAGTTGATACAAAATTAATAGTCCACTTTCCTCAGTACAAGTGACACTTGATAGCAGTGTTTGTGAATCACCCACAAAATGGGAAGCTAAGCAACACTGAAATGACCAAGTGGTTTGAGAGCATAGGAAATACGAATTACTCCAGCCAAAGACTGCCAGATTTGAGACCCTGTCTCAAATAAAAAGTAGAAAGGTGTGGGGATACACTCAAGGGAGAGAGCCCTCGGATTGAGAGAGCCCTCGGATTGAATACCTAGTACAAGAAATAAAAATTCAACTTCCAACTCAGTAAGCAGAAAATCCCAGGCACGTTGAAAGCCTATGTTCCGGGAACAAGAAATTTTCATATTCAATGAGCTTCATTCTAAGTGCAGCTGCATAATTCACTGTGTTGCCCTATCCTTGACTTTGTATTAGCACTTGTGTTGATAGAGTAGGTCTTTGGAGTCCCTTTGGAAGTGACTTGTAATCACAAATATGAGAAATGGTGGTTACTAATGGTAGGGGTAAAGTTTTATTTAGAGTAAGAAAGGTCATGAAGTGAAGTGGTTTCAATTCAAAACCCCTTAAGCTGTGAGTCATCTTAACCCATTTTTCGCTGCTCTAATAGAATATCTGAGATTAAGTTATTTTTAAAGAACGGAAAACTGTTTAGCTCACAGTTCTAGAGGCTGGGAATTCCTGTATCAATACACTGGTGAAGACCTTCTGGCTGCATCATTGCCAGGTGGGAGTGGGAAAGAGAAAATAAACTCCATTAAACCTTCCTAATGGCACTGAGGCATTCCTAAGGACAGCTAACGCCTCCCATTAGGCCCCATCTGCCGAGGCTTTTACACGGGGGATTACGTTTCAATGCGAGTTTGGGAAGGCACAAAAACATTCAAACCATAGCAAGAATCATACTTGGGTTTTCAAATAGAATAAAGAAAACTGCTGAAATAATTTTTCTGGATTTTTACTCATAAAGTTAGCTTTATTCATTAATATAGTTCCTTCACTTGAGTTGATACCCCCTTCTTACATAAATCAACATATTAATTTTTAATCAAGTCATTTTCCTGCCTAAAACCTTCTATGGCTTGTTGCCTGTTGCAGCAAGATAAAAGCGCAAAATATCCAGCTTGTCAAAACAGCTCAGAGTGTTCACCTTCCTTTCTGGCTTTACCCATAACCCATCTCATGCACTGACAGAAAGCCTTTATTGAATGCCCTGACATTTAGCTTGGAAACAGGACACAACCCCAAACTTGTGACAGTTACTGGGAATTATCTAGTCCTCACTATGAGAGTCTGTTCTCGTTTTCTTCTTGAGCTCCCAGTATTCATACGTGAACTCAGAAGCCCAGCTTCTTTGGTACCACTAGGGGACAACTGATGACTTCTCACCTACCTGCTGTGAGCAAGGGCCTACAGTTCAGTTTCTGTATTTACTCACTCAAGAAGAAGGTGGTAAGGACCTTCCAAATATCAGGTACAAAGGCATTCCAAATCCTGATGTCTCTCTGGGATGCTTCAGGAGTCTTGGATGCTGTACCTATCCAACTCCTCCAGACCAATTTTGTTCATAATTTTGCCTAAGTTATGTCTCAGCCTGGGGAGTTCTTATTCCACAACACAAAAATAATACTACCCAGATTAACATAGCTCTCCAATTTCACCGAAACCACCCTGTTTGGATGGGGAACACCCTCGGAGCAGAGAAGCTGAGGTGCTGTTTACACAGCTGCCAGACAGGAAGTAGCTCAGTGGATGATGTCTGCTTATTTCTGCTTCATTGAAGAAAACAGGTAGTGAGTTTTTCACTTCTGTCATTTTCATTCCAGATTTGCTTTTCCTAGCATCTCCCTCTTGTGTGGATGCTCCTGCCTTTTACCTCCCGCTTCTTGCAGGAGCTAATGAATGACTTCCTGTTCTGTTCAGGCTTCATCCCCCCACCCCTGACCCAGCCTCTAATGTAAAATTAAACTCATTTCAGCACTCATTTATTAAGGATTTATTAACTCTTGAGCCACTTGCTCATTGCTCCACCTTAAGAGGTTTAGAGTGAATTGATTGGTGAATTTATTCACGGTGCAGTTTTAAATCAATCAAGCATCATTTTCTCCTTCATTTGTGTACTATTCCATATGTTTCATGTTTAAATTGTGCAGAAACTTTGGAAAGGATGGAGAAAGTGAGTTGGGCACATTGGGGATAAATGTTCCAAAATTTTGAAAGGAAAATTGCCAAGGCCAAAGTAGAGTTCACACAATCTTTCTTTTTCTTTATCTTTTTTTCTTCTTCCTTTCCCTTCCTTTAGTTTCCCTCTCTTCTTTCCTATTCCTTCTCTCCCTTTCTCTCTGAAAATATGTATTGAGGTTGTGACTGCAGGGAAGGATTACTCCTTTGGGGCTGAAGAAAGTCGGAAACAAGTGTTTGGAAAATCTTTTAAGCACAAAACATCAGGAGAACGAACTTGGATTTTATCAGTGTGCAACACATAGAGCTATACATGTAGAAACAAAACGAGGATGAAAACTAACAACATGTCAATAGTTGTCCTTACTGGCTTGAGTGCGCTGTTTTGAATGTGTGTGTCCCCTCCAAAGTTCATGTTGAAACTTAATCTGCAATGCAAAATACAAAGAGGTATGGCCATTAGGAGATTAGCCATGACCAAGGTGGCAAATCTTGGCCATGACTTGTGATTGGCGCCCCATGAAAGGTCTGGGAGGAATTAGCTAGGGCTCTTTCTCCTGTCCACCCTTGGGCTATGTGAAGACACAGAGTTCCTCCTCTCCAGAGAAAGCAGCAAAAAGGTGCCATGTTAGCAGCAGAGATAGGCCCGCACAGGACACTGAACCTGCCAGCACCTTGATCTTGGCCTTCCCAGCTACCAAAACTGTGAAAAATAAATGTCTGTTCTTTATAAATTATGCACACTCAAGCATTTTGCTATAGCAGCAAGAATGGAGTAGAGGTGGTTAGAGGAGAATTTTTTTTTATATATTATCTAATTTTCCACAATTAACATTTGTTATACTTAATAAGAGAAACAATTCCTGTTGTGAATCAGCTGGTATTATCTGACTCCTAGGTGAGGAACATGTCCAAAGCAGAACACACTGGAGAATGTGGCCCTCAGGACAAAGGGAGTTTTGCTACAGAAACACGTCTTTCATAATTTAAACATTTCCTCATCCCTGCCTGCCGTGTGGTTTTTGTACTGGCCATCAGACGTCTATCCAAGCCTGTGCAGCTGGAAGGCATTCTTGTCATCCTCTTGGTCATGACTTGTCCCTGTGGCAGCTCACTTAAAATCCCTAGTTGTGAAATTTGGAGGTTGACTTAGATAACCGGAAGGAGAAGGTCTGAGCTTTCAGTAAATTTAAACCTTTTCTCAGTTTGAAAAGGTTACATATTTGAAAAAGATTTAGAGTGATATTGATAATACATCCCTGAAATTGCCTTTTATACCAAATTTAAAATAAAATTATACAAAATGCCCCAGAAGCACACAAAAATCAATAGCAATAACGCTACAAGTGATTAAATTCCATTTTCATTTCTAAAATGTTTTCTTCTTTCAGAAGTTTTCTAAAATTACTTACTTGACTCATTCTAGAAAAGTTAAGTTTTATTTGCAGCTCAGTTGAAGGAAAGCCTCCACAACATGGTCTAAATGTTCATGATTCAATGTCTGCACTGCTTACGAAATCATGGTCAGGCCAGCTGGGGTGGTGCACTCCTATAATCTCAGCAGCTCAGGAGGCTGAGGCAGGAGAATTGCAAGATCCAGGCCAGCTTGGGCAACATAGGAAGACCCTCAGCAACTGTGTGAGACCCGGTCTCAAAATAAAAGACAGAAAGGATTGGGGATGTAGTTCAGTGGTAGAGTTCCCCTGGGTTCCGTTTCTAGTACTAACAATGATAAAATAAGCAGGGTCAGTATTTCCTTTCCTTTCAGAATCAACAGAGAAACTTTAATGATTTTGGAAGTTTGGAATAATATCTTACTGTTACCTTTCAAGGAAGATACTTAGCTTCTTACTAAATTCAGTTAAAACATTGAGCTACGGATAAATTTCACAATGCAATTAATATTGGGTGTGAGAATTTTTTTTCCATTTTGTAATTTTAATAATAAAATCTCACTTTTCCAGCTACCATTAGAGAAGGTATGTGTTCATTTCCAATATCATAGAACTCTGTCTAGATGATGTGACTTTTCACATTTTTAAAAGGAGATAAATTATTTTTAGTTTTTAGTTTTAGTTTTTATGTTACTGTGGCTTGGACCCAGGACCTCAAATATGCTAGGCAAATGCTCTACCACTGAGCCACATCCTCAGCCCAGAGGGAAATTCTTGAAGAAAATAAAAACACATTATCGTGTGCAAAGCCTCTAAAGTGAGTATTAAAAAAATTAACTTTAATTAATTATAAATGTGATGGTGAGATATTAAATCTCATAGTCAAATTCTTAGTTAAAGTTAATTGAAACTTTGATTAATGCACAGATTGCTTAGTAATTAATTTTCTCATTGGTTTTCCAAAAAGCTGGTGCTCAATTTATGCATGATAGCCAAAAACAGCTTATTAGGATTCTAAAAGAACTTTTTCTGAGGTTTGTAAATAGCATCTTGTCATAAAAGAAAAAATGGAGTTTTATATCTCTCACCCTGAACCATTCCTTTTGCTTATTTATTAAACACAGGAAATTTTGAGAATCTGGTAAAAGCTATGGCCCTGCATCCCAGAAGAAGACAAATGCCATCATATCCACAATTTTTTTCCTATACTTATAAAGGCTCTTCACTGATGGCCTAACATCCTTCCATGGACCACCCAATTACCCATAAACCTGCCATTAAAAACCCCCGGCCCAAAAGCCAGGTCGATAATTTATGTTATGATCAAGAGACTCATTTATGTTTTGTTTCTTTGTGGAAACTCAATATTTCCCTACAAAGTTTGATCCACTGATAAAATCATAGGGATAATTTGTAAATATTTGAAATTTATTGAGCTAAATTTGTAAATGCATTTTGATGCATAAAGCTTCTGATTCTACATTCTGATATTTCAGCCAGTTTGCAGATCAGAGAAAGTAGAGGAGACATATGAAAGGTTGTCCTTTTGCCATTTATTTACTGAAAGACGCCCAACAGCACACGTCCACATGTTTAACAACATGCTACACTAACAAACATCCACTCACAAGTGCTGCAATCAATACCCACACGGTGCACCCATCCCAAGACCCCAAGCTGGCCCTCATATCAACAGATGCAGGCTACTGTTCACTGCAGAGTTCTCCCTGAAAACACACTGTACTTCTTGAGCCATGTACTTCACAAATTCAGAATATTCTCATTCACTTTTTTATTTTATTCAGAAATTTATTTGTTGAACAAACAAGCTTCTAACAAAATAATATACTATATATA
>PVKS010044801.1:0-14136 GCA_004027875.1 Aplodontia rufa | reverse complement strand
ACCGCCAGTCTCCGGCCTCGGGCGTTTCCCGGGCAACCCCTCGGCTTCGCCCGACCGGTCCCGTACTCGTGCCGCCGCCACCGAGCCTCGGGCCGGCCCGCCCTCTCGGCGCCTCTTAACGCCCAACGGCCGCCAAGCAACGGCCGCCGCCTGCGCGCGCCCGACCCCCGGCGCCCACCTGTTGGTCGCACTCGGGGCATGATTTGGTGGCCATCTTCACTTTCTTGGCTCGAGTTGCAGACATGCTCCTCGCTTTCAGCAGCTGCGGAGGCGGCGGCAGCGGTGGCTCGGGCTCCTCCCCCAGTACCTCAGCAGCCCGGCCTCCGCCTGCCCCGTCCCCTCTCTCGCCCGTCCGACCCAGGCTCTCGCAGCGCGCGCGCACGTGCGCGAGCTCGCGCCGGCCTGCGTGCCGAGGGGGCGGGGCGCGGCCTTGGTCTGCAGTGCACCGCGGGTCCCCGGCGCTGGCTTCCCGGACCGCGGCTCAGGGCCGCACGGAGGCTCAGTTTGCACCCCACACACCACCCGCCCTGGAGCTCGCTCCGAGTCCAACCGGAGAAAGCCGCCTGGACAGCCTAGAATGGCAATGGCCACGCCTCCTCCAGGCCTCGCTGCGTGGAGGCGTGGTCGGGGTAACTGGCGTCGAGCTCCACCAACAAATGAACGAGTGCTGCTGGGCACGCCCCCTGCCTGGGAGAAGAATGCTGGAGTGAATGGGGAGTAGGAGGTAAGGGCTTGGCATAAGGGTAAATTTTAGCAAGACTAATTGGCGAGGAACTACAATAGACGTTTGTTGAAAACCCTGAACCAGATGCAGTGATTGAAAGTTCATTCATTTGTTCAAAATATAATTGCCTAAGGCCCACTGTCAGGCACATTAAGATTAAATATCAGCCTCCAAGGAGCAATTTAACTGTGTTAACCAAAGCTACTCACTGTCCACGCTGAGGGACTCTCACTAATCTAAGATAAAAACACATTGCATTGCTGAGATCTAGCGAGCAGTTGTACCACTTACAGAAATTCAGATGCTGGGTATTGTCGGAAAACTGGAAGAAGGTTCATAAGCATGAAGCGCAGTTCATTTTCTAGTGATGGTGCTGGCGGCCTTTCTGCGCAGGAGTTAAGATGCCAGGACATCAACAAACAAGGCCTTCATACTCCTCAAACCAAAGAGAAACCAGCCTTCGGAAAGTTGACTATAAATAAACCTACATCTGAAAGAAAAGTCTCTGTATTTGGTAAAAGAACTAGTGGATCCCGGAATGGTCAAATTGGCATATTTTCCAGTTCTGAAAAAAATTAAGGATCCAAGGGCACTTAATGACAAAGCATTCATTCAGCAGTATATTTGCCAATTCTGTGAGGTTCTTACAGAATATGATTAGGGTACTTAATGACAAAGCATTCATTCAGCAGTATATTTGCCAATTCTGTGAGGTTCTTACAGAATATGTATTCATGTATTTCATGAATACATGATAGTGTATTCATGAAATCTCTACAAGCTCCATCTTTTACAGACTTCCTAAAGGTCTTCACTTTTCTTTATTGTTTCCTGTGCCCTTCGAATGAACTTTCTGACACAAAATTTGAAGAAGTTCCAAGAATTTTTAAAGACTTTAGATATATCCTTTTGCACTATCCAGAAGTTCTGTGTATACAGTGTGAGCCCCTCATACGTGGCCTCACATTGTGGCAGCCTTGGTTTGGCTAATCGACTGAATCAAGATATATGCTGCCAGGGGCTGAAGCAGTGGCTGGGCTATTACAGTCCTTGCCTGGCATGCGAAGGTACATGGGTTCAAACCCCAGCACCCATGTACACAACTGAGTGTCAGAGCAACAAAAGCCATGTGAAAAACTCAATAAAAATTGATTCTCTCTGTCTCTCTCTCTCTCTCACTGTCCTCTCAAAAAGAAAAAAAAATTTATATATATATATACTGTCATGAAAGAAAGCTCACCTTTGTTTGGTGATGGACAGCTATATGGAGAAGAAACTGAAGATGGAATTATGCATAAGTTGTTTTTGGAATACACCATAAAATGCAATGAGAGTTTCTTGACTGGTGCTGACAGCTTTGAAGAGATGAATGCAGAATTGCAGACAAAGCTGAAGGATTTATGTAATATAGATGCTTCCAAGCTAGAATCTTTAGCAGCAAAAAAAACAAAGCACTGAATGAACAGATTGCAAGATTGGAGCAAGAGAGAGAAAAAGAACCAAACTGTATGGAGTCATTAAGGAAGTTGAAAACTTTCTTACAAGTAGATGTTCAAAAATACTAGGCATACATGAGCAATTTGGAGTCTCATTCAGCCATTCTTGACCAGAAATTAAATGGTCTCGATAAAGAAATTGCTAGAGTAGAACTAGAATGTGAAACAATGAAACAGGAGAATGCTTGACTACTAAATATTGTTGATAACCAGAAGTATTCAGTTGCAGACATAGAATAAATCATGAAATAATGAATTGCAACAAACCATCAATAAATTAACCAAGGAGCTGGAGGCTGAATAACAGCAGTTGTAGAATAAAGAGCTACAATATGCCAGAGGCAAAGAGGCAATTGAAACACAATTAGCAGAATATCACAAACTGGCTAGAAAAATAAAACTTATCCTTAAAGGTGCTGAGAATTCCAAAGGTTATGACTTTGAAATTAAGTTTAATCCTGAAGCTGGAGCCAACTGCCCTGTCAAATACAGAGCTCAATTAAGGAACTCCTAAATAAAAATGAAGAAGAAATTAATAAAGCTCTAAATAAGAAAACGGGTCTGAAGGAGGATACTTTAGAACAATTGAATACAATGATAACAGAAACAAGAGAGTGAGAACTCTAAAAGAAGTTCAAAAGCTGGATGATCTTTACCAGCAAAAAGTTAAGGAAGCTGAGGAAGAGGATGAAAAATGTGCCAATGACCTTTAATCTTTGGAGAAGCACAAGCACCTGCTGGAGAGTGCCATTATTGAGGGCCTCAGTGAAGCTATGAATGAACTGTATGCTGTTCAGCAGGAGTACCAACTAGTTGTGCAGACCACAACTGAAGAAAATTGAAAAGTGAGAAATAATTTGCAGCATCTTTTAGAAATGATTGCTACCCATGTAGGGTCTGAGGAGAAACATCTTGAGAAGCAGCAGATTGCTAAAGTTGATAGAGAATACGAAGAATGCATGTCTAAAGATCCCTTGGAAAATATTACAGAGAATACCACTCTACTTAAGGCTTCTGGTGAATGAGGATAAAGTGTTGATTATCTTTTATAAATATAGTTCATTAACTGAAAATATGTAAAGCTTGAAATTATAATATTGTTGATTATTTTTAGATAAGATAGCCAAATTTTATATGTACCTATAGTTAATAAAACTACATTAGGGGCTGGAGCGGTGGCTCAGCGGTTTCGGCGCTTGCCTGGCAAGCATGAGGGGACACAAGTTGGAACCCCAGCACCATGTATACAACCAAGTGTTGGAGCAACAAAAGCCACATGAGAAACTAAGTAAAATTGATTCTCTTTCTCCCTCTCACTGTCCCTCTCTTTAAAAAAACTTTTTAATCTAAAAAAAAACTGCATTTTGCTCAAAAAATTTGCTATGCATCATTTATTACAAGAACTGGCTATTATGTAAGCTCATAACTTGTGATTCTACAATTGTAACTAAAGCAGAATTATGAGTTCCAATCTCATGTGTCAAATGCACACTTTGAATTAATATTTATGTAAATATTCAATGCTTTTAGTGTGATACAGATAATTGCTTCTTTGGTTGTTATCTAAACTATCTTGTACTGACAATAGCACTAATTTTTTGGAGAAATTTTATTTCTAAACTAAGTCTGTAACAAAACCAGATTATAGAGATATTGTTAATTGGAATAGAAAACTAGATTTAAAATAATTTCAGCAAATTCATATTTTGTGGGTTTGTGGGGGCAGATAACTGAGTATTCTACCATTAAGCTACATTCCTGTCCACCCGTTTTTTACTTTATTTTATTTATTTTTTTTGAGGGGGGAGAGAGAGAGAGAAGCAATCTTTAGTCTTTCATGTGACTTCCATTCCTCAGACACTTCGTTGTGTATATGGTGCTGGGGTTTGAACTTGCATCCTTGTGCTTGCCAGGCAAGCACTGTAACCAATGAGCTACTGCTCCAGCCCCCCCACACACCTTTTTTTTTTTTTTTAAAGAGAGAGAGAATCAATTTTATTTATTCATCTGGCCTTTGTTTCTCCAGCACTTAGTTGTGTTTGTGTGCTGGGGTTCTAACCCCGGTCCTCACCCATCACAGGCAAGAACCAATGAGCCACCACTCCAGCCCTACCTTATCCCTTTTTTTTACTTTGTTTTGAGACAGTCTACTTAAGCTACCCAGGCTGGCCTCAAACTTGTGATCTTCCTGCCTTAGCCTCCCAACTAGCTGGGATAACAGCATAGACTACCATACCCAGCAAGGATATTCATTTTTAACTTTTATTCAAAATGAATTTGTGATGTACTTTCAATATTCATATACAATCCCCATAACTAGCCAGTTCTAGCAATTTGTACTATAAAATAATAGTTAAAATTTAAATTATTTTTCATTGAAAGAAATGAATTCTGGATCCATGATTTTCCTAAGCATGGATTTTCTTTTAAGGGAAAATGAAATTCAAACTGTTCTATCACATTTGTAAAATATTTAGTTATTACTTTTCACCGATTTGCAATGTCAAGCTTCTTGCCTCCTTGATTAATAAAAATTGTTACAATATGAAACATTTCATGG
The DNA here is from genome assembly GCA_004027875.1 of Aplodontia rufa. Taxonomy (NCBI): domain Eukaryota; kingdom Metazoa; phylum Chordata; class Mammalia; order Rodentia; family Aplodontiidae; genus Aplodontia; species Aplodontia rufa. The sequence goes on along the minus strand of PVKS010044801.1, from coordinate 9,356 downwards.
CAATATTTAAAATCTGATCTTCCAAGTTAACTTAAATTTGTACTCTCAATCCTAAATGCCAGGGGGAAATATACTATATTCCTTCCTTGCATGAAATTATTTAAGAGCCAAGAATCCTCCACAAAATACTAGCAAACCATACTCAGCAACATATTAAAAGGATTATGCCTTGACCAAATGGGATTTATTCTTGGAATGTAGGGATATTTCCACATACAAAAACCAATTGATGTAATATACACATTAATGAAAGGAAGGGGAAAATGATATTACCATTTTGATTAATGCAGAAAAAGCATTTGACAAAATTAAACACCCTTTCATGACAAAAACACTCATTAACAGAAGTCATTTACATGGATATGAAGAAACTGGAACTCTTGTCCACTGCTGGTGATACAGATTGGGAGAGACAGTAAAGCGACTAGGTAACCAGGATGTGGGCCCCATACAATCACACCTAGAAGCTAACCATTAGAGAGATTAAGAGGCTTGCTTAGCGGTCTTCAAATGCAAAAAAAACCCAGAGGCTCACCTGTGGGAGCAACTCCTTTGTCCCAGAGGGGGATAACCAGAGGAGGTTAGCAAGTGAGTCTGAAAGGACTAGGTTGGGAAGACCTGTCCTCACTGTGGATAGACATCATCCAATAGACTGGGGACCCTTTGAGAATAAATACAGAAGGCAAATTAGTATCTCCAGGTGATGTCTGTTTTAGACATCAGATCTACAGGTTTACTAGCTTTTAGATTTCAGGGCTTCAAGCCAGCAACTCCTTCCCAAGGTACTCAGGCTTTTGCATAGAGTTACACCAGTAACTTCCCCAATTCAAAGGCCCTCTAACATGGACTAAGCCTTGCTGCCAGCATTCCCAGGGTCTACAGCCCAAAGAGGACCTGTCATAGGACTTCCGAGCCACCATAATTACATGAAACAATTCTAATAGGGCCCCTCTACATATCCTATGGGATTCTGTCTCTAAATGATGCCAGTTTGGTGGAAGTCGGGTTTGTGTCCCCTGGAGACAAAGAATAAAGCCGAAGGACACTGAGGCAAGCATAGTAGAGACTTTCTTTCTTTCTTTCTTTCTTTCTTTCTTTCTTTTAAAGAGAAAGGGACAGTGAAAGAGAGAAGCAATTTTATTTAGTTTCTTAAGTGGCCTTCATTGCTCTGAGGCTTCGTATGTGGTGTTGGGGTTCGAACTCTCATACTTGCGCATGCTGGGCAATCGCCGTAGCCACTGAGCCACCGCTCCAGCACTGTAGAGACTTTATCTTAAGAAAATAATAGAAAGCAAACCATAAGGAAAAGAGCAGACTTCCCCCAGAGTGGGAGAAAGGGACAGAGCTGAAGACGAAGTTAAGTTTGCCCTTTTTATAGGAAGTTCACCCTTCAATTGGTCTTTGTCTCCCTTCCCCCAAACCTGGAAAATGGGGGCAGGGAATTTGGTTGGGTCCAGCCTTCAGCATTTGGTTTTGTGTCTCAGGCATCAATAGAAAGAATGTGGCACCTTGCCTAGCAGAAGGGAGTATCTGCATCTGGATGCACTTTGCCAGACCCTTCTTACTAGCATTAGTGGATGACAAACTGATCTTAAAAGAAAGAACTAGGGGCTGGAGCCGAGACTTTGCAGTTATGGTGCTTTCCTGGCATGCATGAGTAAATGGTTCAAACCCCAGCACCCATGTACACAGCTAAGTGTCAAGGCAACAAAAGCTATGTGAAAAACTCGATAAAAATTGTCTCTCTCACACACACACTGTCCTTCTCTCTTTAAAAAAAGAAAGAACCAAAAAAAAAAAAAGAAAAGAAAGAACGAACTGGTTTTCCCTTGATTGACTCAAACATTCTAACTCCTCTGACTGCCTAACTTTTCCTCCATCTCAAAAACAACCCTGATTAACACACCTTTGTTTCTGGCAGAGTCCCCCAGGCAGTGCAGGGCATCATATTGATGAAGATTAGGATAGATATGAAAATAGCTAGATACTCAGGACAATGGGCTCCATTCAACCACACCTAGAAGCTAGCAGGTAGAGAGAGATTAGCAGGCATGCTCAGGGCCTTCAAATGTAAAAGACCAGGGCTGGAGCGGTGGCCAGGCAGGGTCCAGGTGCCCAGGACCCGAGTTCAAACCCCAGCACCACATACACAACAAAGTGTCTGAGGAATGAAAGTCACATGAAAAGCTAAATAAAGATTGCTTCCTTCTCTCTGTCTGTCCCCTCTTTGGAAAAAAAAAAAAAAAAAAAAAAAAAAGCAAAAGACCATGAGGCTCACCTGTGGGAGCTACTCCTTTGTCCCAGAGACAGGAAAACTAAGAAGTGGAGATAGACACAGATGGGAACTAGGAAAGATTTACTACCTGTTTTACATCAAATTTAGCCAATGATTTTAATGCTTAGTTTCAATGTCTGTTTTACATAGAGTTTAATCAATGATGTTGGTGTTTTTTTCAATGCCTGCTTTACATAAATCTTAATCAAGGCTTGTACCCAAATCAATAAAACCCCTGGCCTAAAAACACATATAAGATGGTATCCTGCTTCCAAGTACCCTACCACCTTGCAGAGGCTTAACTCTCCTTCCTTAAATAAATCCTACTCCTTTTACTTTTCCCTTCTGTGGTTGTCTGTGGATTTTATTCTTCAAGTTTGTGAGACAAGAACCCAGAAGATTGGCGCTGAATTCCTGGGGTGTGCTTCCATACACTGCTCCACAGTAGCAGGTGAGAGGGGGGGGGGCACCGGACGGGGGAAATTTGGGCAGTCAGAGTAGTTACAATGTTCGAGTCAATCAAGGGAAGATGGGTTCTTTTCCTTTTAAGATCAATTTGATATCCCCCAATGCTAGTAAGGAGGGTCCCACAAGGTGGGTTCAGATGCAGACACTCCCTTCTGCTAAGCAAGGTGTCACATTCTTTCTATTAATGCCTGAGGCACAAACCAAATGCTGAATGTTGGACATGCTCCTGCAGCAAAGAGACCCCTGGTAGCTGAGATAAGAGATTTTATTAGGAAAGGGGTGTCTAAAGATGTTGATCTTCAGGGTGGCTTCTCAAAGACTGATAACTGGACAGGAACATTTGATTAATCTTCTGGTTGATGATGATTGAAATTTGCTCAAAAATTTTTGGAGAAGCTGAAAAATACAAGGCAAAATTAAAGCAAGGAGGTAAAGAGCAGCCAGGGGTCCCAGGAGGGGAAGGAGCCAAGTGGCTCTTGGTCCCTGGAGCCATTCTGAATGAGTAGACTGTCAATATTTGCTTTTTAGGTCTTCACTTAATTTACTAAGGTTTTGATCATTTTCCTCTACTAGGCCAGATTCCTTAATGTAATAGCAGTATTCCTCCCTGAGAAAAAGACACTCTGCCCTTTGCAGCAGGAAGCAAATCCAAAGCCTGTCTGTTTTGGAGAGTTACCCTTCAGTTGGTTTTCCTCTCCTTTGCCCCAAACCTGCAAGCAGTTTGGGTTTTCTTCTAAGAATGTTCGGGTCAGTCAAGGGGTCCAAGATAAAGGACATTGCAAGTGCTCAAGGACGTCTGGAGTGCTTGTGGATGGCTTCGTCTTTATCACCATCAGGAGTTTAACATATTTTAACTTGGAATGAATCAGCTGAATGAACTAAGATATCAAAAAGTTAATATCAAAATGAAAATTAGCATCAAATTTAAGAGAAGAAGAACCAGATCTGTTATTTGGCTCCTTAAAGATAAACATTCATTGTACTTGAGAGTCTACAGAAAAAGGCATCTAATACAATAAACTAAGTAGCAGTAGCTAGGATCTCAAATGAGAGAGTATAAGGATTAGGCATCATAGAGTGGAGGAGAGTGTCTGCTTTATTAATTACTTTAAGGTCTTGGAGTAGGAGTTATGTTTCCACCTCTGGCATGGAAGGACAGGGGGATCCTTTAGGACTATTTTAATTGAATTGTACTTTTTACTTGCCCAATTCTGCTTTTAGTGGCACATATTTCTGGGTTTATATCACATTTTAATAGATGTGAGCATAGTGATCTCATGGACTTTAGATGGAATCCTGAATCTTTGAAAATAAATCTCTCCCTAATAAGGAGTAAGACACTCTTTGGACTATCAGAAACGCATGAGAAAACATCATCCTGTCCCATTTACAGCTTAGTGGGAGAGTCAAGCTTCTAGTTATAGGCCCTCTAGACACTCCTTGCACCCTCACAGTATTAGAAGAGAGGGATCAAGGGTAAGGGACAATTACAGAAAGGCTAGCGCCAGTGTCCAAGAGGAAACTGACCTCTTGGCTCCCTATGAAGAAGCATACTTGGGGCTCATGCATGGTGATAGCAGCTGTGGGAGCCATTAAAGTCAACCTCAGTCCTGTGAGCCCTGTGTGGGGAACGTTGGACCCGAGGGCCTGTGCCTCTGGGGACATTTTTCCTCTAAAGATTGCTTTGACTAGGATAGGGCCTTGGTGGTGGTCACTTTGCCTGTGGGCATTCCCACAAGTAATGTCCCCCTTTTCACAATGGACATAAGTCCTTTTTGTGGCTTGGGATCCATTCCATTTATCTCCTTTGTTATCCCAGAAACCTACTCCTTTCAGGGCCTTAGCCAGTTCCTCAGCTTTTTCCAGCCTGTTTCTTTTCTTTCTTCTCCTGATCATTGTTATAAAAGACAGAGGTTGCAAGCTGTGGGATGTTATCTAAAGACTGATCAGGGCCATATGCCAATTTTGTAACTTCCTCTGAATGTCTGGAGCCATTGGAGTGATAAATTTGCCCTTTGAAAGTATGCAGCCCTCTGTGGACTCAGGGTTTTTGATGTTTTCTCAATGCTTCCCTGTGTTTCCCCAGAAAGATGGTAGGGTTTTCCTGAGTCTATATTAGTTAACATTCAACCTTATATCTCAAACATAAATCAAACAAAAGCTAAGAGGGCTCCTTTTTATGGAAAGGGTAGCAAAATGTTTTTATGTTTTACATTGCTAATATTTATATAAATTAGACTCTCTTTATTAATTTCCAAAAATACATTTAAATTTTATCCCAGCGTAAAGAGTCAGGTTATTCTTATCCAACTATAAAATATTAAATGACATAAATGAATCCCCAATTAAATTTGTTTCCATATAAACGTGAAGGAAACCATTGTTACAAACAACTTTATTTTGGAAATATCAGCTTGGTAAAATGCTGCCCTAAGTTTTATACCTTAAAAGTTTTATACACTTGGAGGACATTAATAATCTAATACGGGGGCTGGAGCAGTGGCTCAGTGATTTCGGCGCTTGCCTGGCAAGCACCCGGACCCGGGTTCAAACCTCAGCACCACGTACACAACTAAGTGTTGGAGCAACTAAGGCCATGTGAAAAACTAAATAAAGTTGTTTCTCTCTTTCTCTGTCTCTCTAACTGTCCCTCTCTCTTTTAAAAAAAAATCTAATACACAACAAAAGCCAGTATTAATTCCATAGATGTCCTTATAGTAACTAAATAAACTGAAGAAAAATTCAGAATCCATGGTATATTGTAAATTTTCTAAATTTAAAAAAGTATTGATGATCAGAGATAGACTTATTATCTGATGTATAATAATGAAACATTTATATAGTTAAAGTAAACAGATATAACCTAGATTTTGAAATGTAATATGTAAAAGAGAGCATGCTAATTACATTGTAAGTTTTTATTTTATATTTATTTTGTATTTATTTTATAAACTTACATAACATTTAAACAAGGCTCAGAAAAATATCTAGTTCTTAAATATAGTTCTATTTACGTATATTAAAGTGTCAGCTATATTGTAATAACCTAAAAACAGTTACTCATTTAATGTTATGAAATAATCATTTAAAAGTTTTAAAACAGTTATAAACTATAATTCCTTTAAGATTTTGTTTTCCTAAGTAATTAAGCTGAACACTAGTAATTATCTTAATACGAGCAGATCAATGTTTTAAGAAACCATTGTTACTTCAACACATAGAATCAGATTCTAGTTCATAACAGGACATTAATGCTTAAACTTAAGTGAAACCTTAAACAACTTTAAATTGTGCAAATTATGTTTAATTTAATCCCATATAGACTTTTGATATTTACCCTCCATAAACCCTTTGTAACTTACTTAGAGACTCTATATTTCTTCATCCAATATTTTTTCATTCTAATTTCCATATTAAAGTATGTTTCCATAATTATAACTTTTTACATCTATTTCCTATTTCTTGACTCTTTCTTACACTTACATTTGGAAATAATCCTTATAAAATTTTTGAATCTTTCTAATTACTTCTAAATATTTTATGTTATTTAGAGTACTTTAATTGATAGACAGCTGAAACCTTTGTACTCTGTGCATATAGAATTACACCTGTTAGAATTTTAACTCAATAACCTTGCTTTTGGTGAAGACCCAGAAAAAAGCAATCAAATTATATTTTTAGTTACCAATCTATAAAAGCCCATTTAATAAACCCAAATGTATGTTACCTTATAGAAACTAAGAAGTCAAGATTACTCGAATTTACTTAGCAATTGATGTTTTAGCATTTTGACTTTGCAAATTTATTAGATGTCTCCTCTAACAAACACTTTTATGGAGATTAATTCCATTTATGTTAAATCTAATTTATTCATTTTTAATTGTTAACTTTAGGTTACCCATGAAATCAGGATACCAGGCAAATATAAGCCATCTTTTCTGCTGTGGAAAAATCCTAGAAGCAAAGAACTCTAAACTTTTATAGAAATCAACATGCTATCGATTAACTACCTAGAAAAGCATGTCAGCTAGTAATCTTAAATACATCTTTACTCTTATGTTTAAATGACTTAGATTGAACCTCTTTTAAATGTTTAAGCCACATGAACTAAAGTCATTTGGATCCATTTTCCTTTTTTTTTTTAATTTATGAGTGCTCATCTATTAGTCCATTGGTACCATGTTGCACACAATACATACATGTACAAAAATACAGAGGACAGGTGTGCACACAAAAAAAACCCACAGAAAACACAGATTTTAGAGCCTTTGAGTAGCTTTTGAATAAAGGCAGCAGTAAAAACCACAATTAAAATCTCTAGTTAGATAAAACAAGACTGACTGAGAAATATATTTAGGTGAAGAAAATGATAGGTGAATTCACCAGTGAAATTGAGCTTAAAAAAAAAAGTGGCCGTATTTATCCTAGTAAAGGAGTATGTAAATATCTTTAGCAGACCAGAGTGCACTTTTGAATCAGATGAGTTTTAGCTTACACTTTCCAGATACCTTTTGTTTCCCCTCCCTCTTTCTGAAATTTAGAGAATGGCCACAGCAATTTGGATTTAAAAGTGGCACTTTTTTTCCCTCTGGCCTGGAACTAGTTTGATCAGTCCCTCATGCAAGTCTAGCTGTCCTCCTTGCATAAAGGAATTAAATTTATAGAGGCAGGAGTGATGTCCCCATTGCAATAGACTTAAAATCTTGAAACCATTAACCTAGTAGGTGGGGAGGGAGAAATAAAATGTCTCACAGCAATTAAAATGAGAGCCGTGGGTTTTTCCCAGGGAAACTGGCAGAGTTAGAAATCTAGAGACCCATTATTCTTCTAGGAGGATAAGAATATTTTTCCTAGTCTGACAAAGTATAAACTAGCAAAACTGAGGGTCAGTAGAATAAGAGCTGAGTATATTGGGTCATAGCCTGAGTTAATCTAGCCAAAAAGGCTGAAGGGTTTTCGGTCTTGAATTGTTTCCTGTAACTTTTGGAAGTTATTAGCTTAATGGTTGCTCTCCAGAGGTCAGCCAATACACAAGTTTGAAATTGGTTATGGCTAATTCTATGTTGAGGATTATTATAGTCCCAGTGGGGGGTTTGGTCAGGGGCAGCTGTAGCCCCGGTTGGGTGATCTGGATTGGTTTGATGAACCTCAGCAGCATGGGTTCTGGCCTGTTCCCAAACTCATCTGAGCTTCTCAGAAGTGAGAGTGTTAGAGAGGATCATGAAAATATCATGCCAGGTAAGTACATAGGACTGGGTGACATGTTGAAATTCCCTTATGAAGGTGGTTGGGTTAGAGGAAAAGGCGCCCGTGCGCTTTTCAATTTGAGATAGATAAGAGAGAGAGAAAGGGACATGAACATGAACAACGACTTCAGCTCCTGCAACCTCAAGAAGGGGAGCGAGAGATTACACCACCTTCAGTGAGTGGTGGGAGGGGTGGGCAGGGGAGATGCCCAGGGGAATGGGGAGGGGAAGTCAGAGTTGGGCACTGAAGTCGGCACTGGCTGAGGAGAGGGCTGGCGATAGGAAGGAGGTTCGTCAACAGGGTCAAAGTCAGACAGTGGGAGGGAGAAGCCGTTGGGGGAGGGGCAGCGGCGGAGGGCAAAAGTTTTAAAACAAGAGTTGAGAATTACAAGACAAACAGAGATCAGGTCTAGAGTGGAAATGAGAAAAGGCTTGAATGTAGGGAATCTCTTTCCATTCGCCCATTTGTTCAGCATAATTGAAAAGATCCCGTAAGGGCTGGAGCAGTGGCTAAGTGGTTATGGCGCTTGCCTGGCATGTGCAAGTACACAGGTTCAAACCCCAGCACCCATGTACACAACCAAAGGTCAGAGTAACGAAAGCCATGTGAAAAACTCAATAAAAATTGATTCTCTCTGTCTCTCCCTTTCTCTCTCACTGTCCTTCTCTCTTAAAAAGAAAAAAGAAAAGATCCCATAAAATGTTGGGATTGAGGGTGCCATTAAGTGGCCATTTGGAGAAGGTATCTAAAGGGTATTGGGGCCAGTCCTGATTATAAAAACGAATGCGTTTAGAGGTTTGAAGTTGTCAAAGAGACAACCAAGAGGGGAGTCCACTGAAATGAGAGGGCCAGACCCCATGGGGATATATGCACTCCGAGTACCTGTGGCTAGGTGGAAACTAGGGTGTCACCCAAGTAACCAGCTTCCACAAAGTGAACGCAAGAGCACCAGAAGAAATCATCATTTGCTACTGGAGTCTGCATGGGGTCCTGGACCCCAGGGTGCTGAGGACCTTAGCGCTAGGAATTTTAAACTGAGACAATGAGAGATGAGGTCCTGGACTTCAGAATAACCTCAGACCTGACAAGATATCGCCATGTGGGGAGGACCCAACCCCAAGCAGATTTACCTGAAAATTGAGCCAGTGTTTGGATGGAAATAGGGATGATCAGGCAAATGAAAACTCAGATCCAGAGAGTCACCAGTGGAGAGGAGGGGAATCATGGTCCGGGGCAACTCCGACAAGGGAAGCAGGCACACTGGAGACATGTATCCGAGTCACGACACTAATGTTGGACACGCTTGTGCAGCAAAGAGACCCCCTGGTAGCTGAGATAAAAGTTTTATTAGAAAAGGCAGCAGATT